>JAJTIZ010000009.1:600000-872438 GCA_021365335.1 Phaeosphaeriaceae sp. PMI808
CTTTATTTCCTTCGCCTTCTGTATTGACGTTCTGTACTCAAATAAGGGGGCACGAGTCAGTTAGGTGTGTGAGCAATAGCGGGGTCTGTGTAACCTCACCTTATTCGACATTCCAACAAAGAGCTTAGTGAACTAGTTCAGAATTGAATATCTTCCTCAAGCTTCAGCGCTGAGGTAAGACCTCAGGCATCAAGGCAGACTGTTCAGCGTATTAACGCTCTTTATCTGTGGATTCTTGGCCGGGAGCAGGCTATCGGCAAGGTGGAAAGCAATCGATGGTCCGGTCAATGAACACGAGGTCCCGATTCGCCAACTTGAGCCTCAATTTTATAAGTTGTCCGGAAGGCGGAATTACTGCTGCCGTAGTGGTGGGTGAGTTTGAGTTTTGGTTGGATGGGCATATTATATAGCGTCATGTGAATGGGAGTCGGCAGACTCGTATGGCCAATCATTTCGGTAGTTGCATGATATACGCAGCTTGGCAGTATTTATGCTTGCAAGTAAGGCTGATTGTGATATGGAGAAGCAAAAGCTCTGGCTATCCTATCAGTATCTCCTTACTGCGCCACCTCTAGCACCACCTGCCATGACATAACATGTCCGATGTTCGCTAGGTAGAACGCCAAAATAAAACAAAGTTTACATGCTCAGCCATTATAGCATAGCCTCGCAAGGCACCAGGCAAACCTATGAAGCAGTGGTAAAGGGCACTTAAAAACAGGGCAATGCCTGTGTTATGGTCCTGTCACACCCTATCTGAGCATTCCGCACTATGGCAACACAACGGCAGCAACGTTTTCAAGAGTATGGATCTGCACCACTGCCAGGAGCTGAAAGCAATCACCAAATTTCACAACGTGAGCCTACAAGGCAGGCTTTGTTCCAGAGGAAGGCCAACGAGGCTTTGAGTTTACCTAATGGCTATCTAGACGTGGCAGTTCTGATTATGCGGTGGGACGAGAGTATTGATGATTTCAAAGGCCATACTGAGGAAGTAAGCCTGGCTTTTCTTTTGGGGCATAGGATTCGGGACTGACATAAAATGGTAGATTGACCGACTCCAAAGCATCTTCGAGAATCAGTACAATTACAAGTGTAGAATTCACTCAATCCAAAACACCAAGAATCCACAAATAGACTTAAATCTAGCGGTGTTGAAACACATAGAGGAGTACGATGATCCAAACAACCTGTTGATCTTTTACTACACGGGTCACGGGGCTAAATGCGGGGCCAATGACCTTGAACTATCTGCGTAGGTCAAAGTCTTTGACATAAAACTAGGGCTAACAAATCTAAGCAACCAGAACTTCACAAATACTGGTGGAGATCAACTTCCTGCTGCATTCTGGAAAAGCGCTGAAGAGCCCATACGACTCCATATGAAAGGAGACGCTTTATCGATTCTCGATTGTTGTATGGCGAGTCTCGCGGGAATAAACAAGTGTGGAAATGGCCCACCGCGTACCTAGTGAGTAATTGTCGTGTAAAAGGTGCATGTGAAACATACACTAACTTGGTGCTCTCCAGTCAACTGCTAGCCGCATCTGCCGCAAACGCACTGACAGCCGGGCCAGGGCAAAATTCTTTCACAAATGCGTTATGTGAATCACTTACCGAGCTCCCGAAAGAATCAGTCGGTGGCACCTTTCTTCTGAATCAACTTTGTGAACGTATCAATACAAAGCGGATGTCGCATGCGTGCCTATCATGGGATCGACTTCAAACGTTTAAGCGTACCATACAGCTGGGACGCTTAGAAAAATCACTCAAACTCGAGGACTCCTTCCACAATGAGCCCACAGAGCAGTCGTCTTTGTTACTTCGCTTCTCATTCAAAAAAAACGACTTGGAGGACAAGAAAATCGAAAATCTTGCAGAACAAGTGGTTGCTGCTTGCCATGAAGCTGATGCTCCAATTCGCCGAGTCGATTGGGTTAGAATGATGGCAACGAAGAGGGAAGCTGGCTCTCTCGGCATCCACCACAATGTCTCTTTCACAAATGGTGAAAAAATCATCTCCAGTATTCCAGATGATGATATTTTTGAAACCGCTGTTGAAGAGAGTCATCTTCATATTCCAGTTGACAACATCTTTGCAGCATTTAACAATGACCAATTCGAAACCGAACCTCAACTTACCGATCTCTATCGCACTGTTAAGACGATATATGCTGCACAAAAGGTTCTAAGCGCTTTTAGAAGAAGACAGGCTAGGAAGAGTCAACATATTCGCCGCACAGAAGAGAATACTTCACCACGTCCCTCACTATCGGTGGCAATCTTAAGTATGTTCACATTATTCACTGGGCCTGTTCTTTTGTTTTTCAGAGGGAAAACAACAAGTATGGTCTTACTTAGCGCTGTCTCAGTGCTACTCTTACTATATAGCGAAGGGCAGACGAAGTGCTAAGCTTCTTTTGATACTGAACGCTTGATGTACCTTGATTGAGAGGACTAGGCAGGATCTTGTTTTGTGTCTTAGCTAGAAATGCCAATACTTTTGACCAGGTAGATAACGTGCTTTATCAGTAAGCTGGCCACATCAGTATCCTGGCCACCCCAAAAACCCACCAAAAACCACGAAAATCGCACCTCAAGATCTCAACAACTACAACGTAGAATAGTCTATAATTTTTAGTATAGTCTTTTTTACCCTTCTAGAGTATACTATATATATATAGAAGTATAGGATTTAATAATTCTTTAGATATAAGATTTTGGCCCTGTTTTGGCCCTGTTTTAGCCCCTAAATTTTAGTATCTTAATAACAGCTTAGGTATAGACCGTAAGAATCTAATATATGCCTTAAAATATATATAGAAAGCTTATTTCACAATATTAGAACATTACATGTAGTAGTTGTTGAGATCTTAAGGTGCGATTTCGGTGGTTTTTGGGGTGGCCAGGATACTGATGTGGCCAGCTTACTGATAAAGCACGTTAATGAGATCTGTAATAGTCATCTTCTCATACATATCCATTGGACTCAGATGGTGAGACATGCGTGACGCGTGATGTCGTGGTTTTCATGACGAAACGCGCTTGTCTTGATATGGATAGCTCAAAGCTTATCTCCAATCACCGAGTCAACCCATCTGCCTCACCAATTACTCCGCCCTCATCCAAGTACCTCAAACAACAATATTACAAAATGAGGTCCTCATTACTACTATCGCTTTACACTGCTGTCTTTGTTACCGTTGCTGCGCAGGCCGAAGACCCACAGGTTGTCCTTGCTGAGTCGGATGAGTATCTCATCGAGTTGTCACCAGGTGAGACGAGATGGGTGACGGAGGAGGGCAAGTGGGAGCTTCGCCGTGTATGTATTACCATTCTAAAAGGCTACACGATCATCCCCACCACTATAGCTTCCTAATTTTAAAGCGTCTTACTCATAATCGTAGCAAAACATCAACTTCTTCGACATTACAGACAATAAAGAACTCGGCATGCTCAACCGCGACAGACTTGCCGAGAAGAGCGTAGAATTCCCATCGAAACCCGCCTATCAAAAGAAGATACATCCCCTTCTGAAGAAGCTTGAGAAGGATAATATGCGCAAGCATCTTGAGAAATTCACCTCGTTCCATACTCGATACTATAAATCACACTACGGCGCCGAATCCTCGGCCTGGCTTCTTGAGCAGGTTGATAAAACACTCAAGGCTTCAGGCGCTGTAAATGCGTCTGTCAAGGCTTTCCCACACCCCTGGGGTCAGTCTTCCATCATTGCCACCATTCCCGGTCAAAGTGACAAGACAGTTGTCATTGGTGCGCATCAGGACTCGATCAACCTGTTTTTGCCATCCATTCTCGCTGCTCCCGGCGCTGATGATGATGGCAGTGGTACCGTAACCATTCTTGAAGCATTACGTGTGCTATTGAAAGACGAGGGGATAACAAGTGGCTCAGCACCCAACACTGTTGAGTTTCATTGGTATTCCGCGGAAGAGGGGGGTCTCCTCGGCTCTCAGGCAATTTTCCAGTCATACGAGAAAGAGGGCAAGGATGTGAAGGCTATGCTTCAACAAGACATGACCGGCTACGTTCAGAAGACACTCGATGCGGGCGAGCCGGAGAGCGTCGGCGTAATCACCGATTTCGTTGATCCAGGGCTCACAGAATTCATCAAGGAGGTTATCACAGTATACTGCGATATTCCGTTTGTCCTGACCAAGTGTGGATATGCCTGCTCCGACCACGCCAGCGCGTCCAAGGCTGGGTATCCATCAGCTTTCGTTATTGAGTCAGATTTCAAATATAGTGATAGCAAGATTCACACAACTGAGGATAAGATCGAGTATCTCAGTTTCGACCACATGTTGCAGCACGCAAGGTTGACCCTTGGATTGGCATATGAACTTGCTTTTGCCGAATTTAAGTAAGCACATTACCGTTATGTACGACAAGAGATAGCACATAACCTTCGTTGTTTGTCACACATCATCAGCTTGATCGGATTTGGGATAGGTTGTGTGCAAGTGAAAGCATTTATCTATAGAATATCGCCTACCAACGGCTTGGAAATATGTGCAAACTATTGCAACGAGGTGTTCGATCAAGGTACAGCAATCGATGTTCAGAACAACATCAACTAAATACAAATATTCTAGTATTCTAGCAGGAATCACTTTGCAAACTTTCTGTTTGATTTCAAACTCATAATATGATTTAATTTTTTCCCATGTGTTGTTCTGTCTCAGGCGACGTTCAGAAAAAAATCGCAAGTTGATTCTTTCCCCAGAGTATCAACTCCTTCCGTGCTGATAAGATACTCTTATTCCTGTACTAATCCAATGGGTATTGAGATATGTTTTAACAAAGAACACACTAGTATCGCTCTTGGCTACTATTTATAAGTCTACCTTCTCACTTTGGTTCTATGCAGCATTTTAGATGGCCCTTTGTCTGGGAATCTCATTGCACGGTATCTCATACCATGGCTAGAAACTGTAGGATAGAATTAAGTGACCGAGTTTCAGAATCACCACATCAGCTAAATTCCAACGGAAGGTCTTACGGAAATCGCCTTTACTACCATGTTGATGCTCGTTTATGGGTTGACTGTTAAACAAATAACACGGTCTTAATTCATAATTTTGACCACTCCCTCCCAGCAAGCCTCAAGCCCTCTTCCCCATCGACAAGTACGCACCAGCCCTCGCTTCCTCCTCCTCCATCACCAGCGATGGCAGCTTTGAAGTTTGCTTTCGCATATTCAAGTACTTCGTTGTCGAAGCTACCCGGCTGTAACCAAACCGCAGGTATACCTGCTACTTTTGCTTCTATCAGCAACTGCTTCGTTACTGCTGGCGGCGTAATCACAGAAAGGGAGTACGATGATGCCGGCGGGTCTGAAAGCGCACTAGGTGATGGCACGGCGACGTGATCGCGCTTCAGAATATTGACAGTAGGCGAGCGTGGATTGATAGGTGTTGCTGGGAGTGAATGTTGAAGGTACCATGCGAAAACTGTACATTTTATGAGTCGTTCTGATTCATCTGAGTTTGGGATGTGCAGATATTAGTTACTTTTATGGCCGTACTTGCGAGGATCGGACGAAGCGCCGGCAACCGCGAAACGCGGCGAAGAAAAGAAAGTCTTAAGGGCGGCTTCCATATCTGCTTCGCGCTGCTGACCTCTTGTAATGGGCATGTATATATATTGGACGTTCCCGTTCTGAGTGTGTAGATCTATGTCCTAGCAGTTGAGTATGAATGTTTCTTATCGATAAGGTCAAGCGGAGGGGGAATCACGCAATTGTCTTCATTTTCGGGTGTGCTTCTATTCCAGCGCGAGTGCAATATAGAATTTCGGAGTATTGTCCTTGATAGGAAGGAGACTACGTGCTATTGTGCAAGACTTGGATAAAATGTCATATGCGACTATAACAGGCTTCGGTAAACTGTGAGCATGCATGTCTTCACGCACATTACATTGCAGTAGAATTTCACAGAATGTATAACTATAATAATGCTTTACACGTTAAATTCCTACAACGTCTCAAAAATAAAACTGGGAACATTGAAGCTTATAATATCATTGATGGATTGGGGACTCTATGATTCTCGTTGTTCCAATTGCCGTCCTACTGAGACGCACCATGTTAATGTTCCCAAAGGCCTTATGTTCCCCTCGAAACGAGCTTCAGGGTCAATATTTGCTAATTGTGCCCAACTTTCGGGGTTTTTGAGAGCGAATAGATCGCTCTCTAGGCCAGGCGATATCTAATTGAGCGTCGCGAAGTGGGTAGCGTTATATCTCCTCATCAACCTCTCTACCTTTAAACACTATCCGTCTTGCTCGTACCACTTTACGTCAACCGACCCATGCTCATGATACTTAGGTAGACAGAGCATTGCCTGTAGACCTAGGTCATTCGTCTGATATACGCAATTTGAGATTATCTCGCGCACGGAGTTGTTTGGTAGAAAGAAAATGACAAAGACACCCATTTCATGAGCAACTTGAAGAACGTTGCCGAGTTGTCCATGCACAAATTCGCAATTGAGAGGCAAATATTGGAACTTATGTTTGAGGAAAGTTACATCTCTTTTAGTCCATAGGCTCGAATCGCAAATGATTCAATGCTTATACTGCTCCCAGTTAGGCGTGCGCCGAAATTCCATCGATTCCATCCAACCTGCCTTAAACTTTTGTAAGAAGGCCGTTATAACTCTATGTGCTAATACGTATTGCTGCACAGCCAATTCTCCGTGCTTTTCATGGTGTGGTGTCCCCATACCAAGAAGAAGAACCTCGTTGATGCCGAAACGTTGCCGTGCGAGCATATCCAGATCGCTTTCAAACTTGAAATTCCATACAAAATCGGCTAGAAATGCCTCCTCGGCTCTGTCCCAGTCGTGCTCGACATCTCTAGTGAATCTAGTGTCAGGCAATGGAAGTCTCTCCGTAGAATTGAATGCCCCGTTTTTTGGCGTGCAATTTTTGATCATAGATAGCTTGTCAGATTTTTCGAAGCTATTATAGCCGTGAAAGCATGTATGTGGGTTCCAAATCCCATGAAAATCCATGATGTCTCGTTCAAACAGGGCATCCTGAGACATCAAGTGCGACCTTGATAAGTTAATGCTGTCAGCCATCTCAACTCTAGTTGAAGGCGAAAAGGGCAGAAAATGGAAAAAAAATCGTGTTTAGAAGCAAATAGAAGCAAATAGTGAAAGAGTAAGGACCTTTGAGTAGCTCTTTATGTTTTCACGAGTTGTAAATTATAACTGTCCTCCCAAATTTGAGTCACCATGTTCGCTCTTATCTATAGAACATTAGGCCCAAGCTGGTGATTCTCTATCATGAGTTTAGGTCAAAATTTCGCCGCGAGAAGTATGAAAATATGTTGATTAGCTTTGTATACCCTAGGTTACAAAGCACTGAGCACCTTTCAATTCCACCAAAAGACGAACATTGTACCCTTTCATCTGGAAGACATTGCGGGAATAAGGGATATGATGCGTCAGTGTAGTTTCCTTACACTCATCGCTCACTACTTTTGCACACATCGTCATGAGAAACAAATACGAGTCCTATGCAGACCTGAGTGCCTATGTGTCAACGTGCACTTGTTCTCAATTAATGTGCAAAATAATTCGATTATGGCAGTAACATCATACGCATTCCCAAATAAAAAAACTGTGATGATAACTTGTGGTCATAGCTATTCAAAGAACTTTAATAATGACTAGTCTTGGTGTCGAACGCTTTTATATATCCTTATGACTCTTAATTCAAGTTTGACAATGCGGTCACTACCGTCAGCAAAATGGAAGCTAGTGTATTGAAGTCCGATAACGCCCTCATGCATCCTAGTGGTATCAACCCATCAACTATATCCAAGTTTCTGTAGCCTAAATCTGTCAATTTAAGCGCACATAGGTATCACAATGCAACGTATGTATAACGCCAAAACGCCGCCTAATTCCGACAAAAGACTAAGGGAAGTAACAGAAAAAACATGTGGTGCCACGGCAAGCTTGAGTCATGAACTCGTAGGCGGTTTGTTGTCGTGGCCTATGCTCATTGGGCTCAGCACAAAAGCTAAACATGGAGACAAAATTGAGAAAACAAGAATATGTGAAATTCCGGAAATACATACGATAAAGGGAAACGTGGATATGAAAGGCAAACGGTGTGAGAGGTTGGAAATAGTTGGTGGTGTGAGGATCTCGCCGTCAGGAGTGTCTTGTATGACATGATGCTGCTGGCTGTATGCAGCTAATTATTGTGTTCATGTATACTACACGCACCACGATAAAGGCTTGTAGCTTGGTTTGAAAGAGGCGTCCAAGATGACGGAGCAACCATGATATCGGGACTTGTTGAAAGATAGCTTTTAGCTTTGCGAAGTTGTTGAGGTAGTCGCATCCGAATGAAAAGTTCTCTAGTAATCGCTAGGGTCCGTCCTCTGCAGTTTTTTTTGGCTTTTGTTATGTTCAATAGAATACCCGAACGACCCTTTTGTCCTCTTCTTCATTGGCTAACATCCAAAGCTCGTCAATTTTTTTAGCTTTACCATTTCTATCTTCAAGCTCTTCGCCGTATTTCATGACACAACTGAACGCAATGTTCCAGCCGTTAGCACCAATGGCATAAAACGCCTCTGATATGGCAGCTTCGCGACTACCGCACTTAATCATCTTGTAGATTTGTCTTCCATTAAAGTGAGCGCCGGGGATGAACGGGCTACTAGCTTGGCAAGTCGTCAAAATCAAACAATATACGAGAGATGTTTTTTCGAGTGCCTCAGACTTCTCTTCGCTGCATTGGTCACATGTACCAGCATAGCCACCATCGGCCGTGTGCCCAGCGGTGCAATCGTACACGTCGACATAGAGGGGAGTTGTGAGCGCTCTGGAGGCCCAAAGCTTGGGTGTCTCAAGACTAACGGGCCTAGCATCAAATAGTGGCGATAAATCCGGTAGCTCGCAATTGGAACCTTCTAGTGCTTTCATTTGCTTGAAGAAAGCCCGCTGCGGCTTCTCGTACCACTGCTCAGTGATACCAAGCTTGATGAGCCATTTATATTCCTCAAAATCTGCCTCTTGCGGACCACTTTGAGTTATGAGGCAATTACGCTTAAATGGCTCAATGCGGACCAAACGGCTACTCTCTAAGATAGATTCCCGGGAGACCGGGATCAATGTAGCGGGTGTTGATACCTCCTCATCTGGGCGGTAAGGAGGGTCTGCAAACGGAGGAAGAGCCGCCGGGGGTGGAGGTGGTGGAGGAGGCTGAGTTTGAGGTTAGTAAAATGTAGTTTGACATGAAAGTGAACATACTGGAGGAGGTGGTGGATGAGCTGATCCTTGATTGTTCATGAACTGGGGTATCCTAGGCGGTGCAGGGGGAGGCTAGCCCATGTCAGTGGCACATCCCGAGCTATCCGTTGAAGCAGCTGTAAACTTACAGGTGGTGGAGGCGGAGGCGGAGGCGGAGGCGGAGGCTCCTATGATAATTTAGAAATTTACACAAATCTGAATTAAATAGTTGTTGACTTACTTGAGGTGAAGATTTCACTGTTTGAAAGTGGGGTTTTCCATGATGCGGTAATCCTATGACAGGATAAAATTCGGCCGGGCTTGGTCGAAGTTGATATGATGGCTGATGAAACCCTGCTTCGGTTTGCCTGTCTATCGACGGAAAGTAAAGCCCCGATTCATTGAAAACACGGTTCTCGGTCGCTCTACCTGGAGGTATAAATCGACTAGGCATCTGATGAAGTTTGTCTGCAACATCGCGGGAATCGAAATTTTCAGATTTCAAGGAAGGCGATATTCGTGAAACTGTTCCTCTATTCATCGATTCAATCGGCGCAGATGCTGACGGATTCATCGGAAGCTTTTCGTCTCCAATGATGACAATATCATCATCAATCCCCATTTTAGGCAATATACCGTGTTCAAAAAGAGCTGGAGTTGCTAGAGCCACAAATGAAGGGTTCCTAAGATCTGCTGAAAAAGGACGGAGGAGAATGAATGAGATGTCTCAGTTCGGAGAATTTAGGAAGCTAATATACCAATTTCTCGCGTAGAACCAGTTCACCGGGTTTGGTTATGCTGCCGTCATCGGGGTAAAACTGTTGAATGCGTAAAGTGAGGCGTTTGTAACCGATAGGTGCTTGGCCGCAAACACAAGAATGTCCAAACATATAATATCGTTCCTTAGTAGCAAAAATTCGTTGACTGCTGCTAGTACAGTGTGACAGGGAATTGCAAATATATGGCTGATGACATAGCAAATCAGCAATACATCTTTACCTGAGTCATCCTCAAAGGGAAGCCTCATTTTTTTGACTGGAAGGCTGAAGACTAGACATTGCCTCATTTCCAGAAAGGTGACAACATTCAGCTGAGAAATGAGGCTATAGCCACCCCACGGACGGCCACCAGCAGGCACCCCTCTCGATGTGTACGAGAAGCGGTAGGTAATTCAGAGCCGGAGATCTTCTCCTCGTAAATACTTGGTATTTTTTTCTGAACAAATTTCTGTTTCTACTCGGATTCAAGATATGATGTCCCCGCAACCCGGACCAGAGATGTATTGGAATTCACTTCGGGGTTGTGGGCGCCGGAATATGTATCTAATTGGCCTACGATGTACACATCCTATGAATCAGGATCTCTAGTTGCATATCGGTTTCATGTGTTCACCAGTCAACCCGGAGTCCGAACGTCGGATAGCGGTGTAGCCATGAACAGCTGGCTCTATCGTGGTCCGGAACGCCAACCTCCAGCCATTCTTGGCTAAAGAAAGCAGGTAACAAGGAGGAAAGAATCTATCCGGTGTGTTTCCAGGATGGTTTCTTCGAATTTGTTTGCCAGCATCCTGACCCCGCCTTCATCTCGTTTCCCAATAGCTCTTGTGTAAAAGTATGTGAGAGGATACAGCTCAACCAGTGAGACCCTGCAGCACCTTGCATGCATGTGCCTAAGCTGAATAAGTCAATACAGCAACGTCATCAAAAACAAACTAAAGCTAAAGCTAAAGCCCCAGCCTCATACCAAGAACAAAAGCAAACCAACGGAAATTGTGAAGGTGGGATACTTACAGTTTATCTGACTGACAGGCTAGTGTCGGCTAACATTTGTAGAAATGCAGGTACAGCTGAGCACGTGCGTGACCGCCTACCAAACCCTGAAGTTAGGCTTCCTTGTTTCACCGGAAAATGACGAACGTCCCGCTACGCTAGACGAGTTTAGGTGGCAAAGCTGAACATCAAACGAAGGCGCTCTTGGGGATCTTCGTTTTGTGTCCGTTCTTGAAAGATAGGCACCAGTCGGCGTGGTAGTTGTGACCGGCATGGCGAGGCTTCAAGGCGCGCTTCATTTTGGATAATCGGAGATAGGTGTATCAGCGCCCCCAGAAGGAAGATTACGTGGGGTTAGAGCCACGAGAAGACAAAAAACATAACAGTAGGAGAAGGAAAACCACAGAAATGTGCGCTATGTGAGCGGACTTATAGGATTTGGGTCACAAGAAATGTGGGCTATGGGCGCGGACTTATAGGATTTGGGTGACAAGGGTTACCTAGATGAGCTCTCTTGACAGCGCACTAGAGATTGGCGGAGGCGAGTCCCGTGTCTATTGCCTTACGGTGGAGAATGAGGCGAAGAAAAGAATGGGATGCCCGCCAGTCCAGACCTATCATCCGGCGCCCTGAGTAGCAAGAGAGGAAAGGAGAGAACGCTCCCCACGTTTGGGCTGAAGCAGCATGTTTGCAGGAAGTAGGTAGAGCCCAACAACGAGGCTTTGGAAGTGGTATAGAGTAGAGTGTAGTTGGATTTAGAGTAGTCTAGTAAAGTGGAACCCCCTACTTTATCAGATCCATGTAAAATTTCGCTACCTACTTTTCTTAGATTTCGGTAACCGTGCGCCAACACGCTCTCTGAGTCAACACAGGATAACTCAATATCGCTACTATGGATATTGAGCATGTCTCAAAAAATACCGTTAGAGATCTTGAACCTGGCATCGGAAAAGGTTGTCGACAGGCCGCCAAGGCGTGTGGCGTTCTTTTCGATCCAAGCTGCAGAGTCGGCCTAAAGGGCGCGTTTCTCATGTGATAGCTCATGACCAACAGCGGTGATTAACACCAGAACAGGATGACTTCGTAGTACACACGAGGACGCAGACTCCCAACCTATACCCCACGCGCCTACGAGAAACAGCGACTTGAACGTCAAGGTTTAATCAATCCGACCTTTTAGTCAATAATATATCGCCCTCCTCCTTTCTTACACGTCAACCTAAGCCCCAAGTGTTGTTGCGTGATCGTTTGATGCCTTGAGAGCTGAGGCTGCGAGCCTTTCCTAGATCTCAGTGCCTCTAGAAAGGACTCAAACTGAGAGCCTAACATGAGGTCAAAGGTCATGTAGGATCTGGATGCGGTTGGCATTACACCAGGATTATGTGCCAGCTCTCAAATAATCGTACTAGTGTAGAAATGTAAGCCTTACGCCATCTATCTGGGCAAATGAGAGTATGTGTTGATTATCGAGACAGACTTAGCTACTGAACAGGAAGCTTGTTGTATAAAATGCAATGGAAACAGCTTCTCCATAAAGTATATTTCTTTAGAGACTCGGCGTAGGGAATCTCTAAGAAGAGATTAACTATGTATTATATAGGACATAGGTGATTACGTTGATTTGTCGTGTGTTGAAATTGGAGAGCGTGTTGGCGCGTAGTGGCCGAAAGCTAGGTAGGTAGGTGGCCGAGTTTATGGTTGAGCAAATGTGGTATAGCGCGCCAAGTCTGAGGCAGGCGTCATCGCGGAAGCTGTGTCGAAGCTCAGGTTCCAACGCCGAACCCATCTCCAGAGTCATAGGCGCCCATCAACGTCATACAACACTCATATAGCAATTGATTAGCTTTAGAATTACCATGGCAAATGGGTAAGTCGGCCAAATGAACATTCACAGCATTCCGAGGCTAACTGCAGTAGCTGGGCACCCTTCATTGGACTTGTGGTAGTGGTCATATTCTGCGCTGCAGCGTGGATTCTGGCGCCAAAGGGAGAGAACCAAACGTATGTTTACCAAGTTTCGTCTACTGTTTGCCTTTCACGCGCAAAGACGCGTCATCTCTGCGACCGCGACTCGCATATGCAGCGTATCAGACTGGCCGGCCCATACATGACTACCACACTGCGCCAAAGCAGTGAAAGCATATGGTTTTTACACCATATAAGCAATATTGGGCCTTGCAATATTCCCCCCAGCTGTCGATACAGATGAACATCGGTCAACATCATACTTAGACAAACATATACTGACAAAACCGCTACAGTGTTTGGCGATCAACTCTTGTCCTCTCGGCAGCCGCGATGTACATCATGTGGGCTATCACATTCCTGGCACAACTACATCCCCTCATCTCACCGGTACGACAAGGCCTGCGTCCGGACAACAATCATGGCCGTTAGTCGCTCTCTGGCGTGGAGATGGAAGACGGCGCTTGAGGGAAAGGTCAGCCGTTGCTCTAGGATACTTGATGCAAGCAGGACTCGCTTGAGGTGCTTAAAGACGGTTGGTAGGAGAATCGGCACACTGGATCACAAGTGAGCATTGGACACATAGTAGGCGTTTTGCAAGACTATATAATCTGTACAATAGCAAACAGGGGTATCAAATCATCCCATCAAATCATCATACCAACCCCTAAATCCTACCTCCAACACCTTATCCCGCCACCCCCAACTCCAACAACCACCTTCCCCCTTCCTCCACAACGCTATACCCCTCCCACCCCGTCCCCAACCCAACCCCCCACAGCATCCCCCACTCAACCAAACTCCTCACCCCAGCCCCAACCCCAACCAACACCCCAGCCCTTCCATACCCACAATCCATTAATATCTCCAACGCAGCCATGTTATTCACACTCACCGCCCAACTTACCGCCGTCGCCGCACTCGGCAAATCATACTCCCAGATAATAAGCAGAATCGGAAACAACTTCGTACAACTGCTCACTAACAGCGCTGTAGAAAGCGGCGCAGGATGCGGATAGTGCGGCGTGAGCGGCGTGCGCAGCGTGCACAGTATGTAAATGGGAATATGGAAAGCGAGTGTCGACGCCGCTACCAGGAGGAGGAAGAAGAGGTATTGGAGGATTAGGGGTTGGGCCTGGAGGGTTGAGGCGTTTGATGCGTGGGAGGGGGGTGGGAGGGGGAGTTTTTCGATGCGCGCCCAGGTTAGGTAGACATCGAAGAGGAGGAGGAGGATTCCGAGGCGGAGAATGGAGGGGTGGAGGGATTTGGGGGGCGAGGGGAGGCGGTTGAAGAGGAGGTGGCGGTAGACCTGGTGGGGGTTAGGGGCGTGAAGGCTGTGTTGTGAGGGAGATGGGATGTATATATATGTACCTCGGGCTTTATGAGTACTAGATCAATGAAGAGGACTACGAAGTCATGTTCAACGTATTTGTCTGCGAAGCCTTTGCAATTTGGGCATTGTGTGAGGCGTACGCCTTTGCCGAGCGCGCGGTCGTCGGCTTTGGAGTAGGTGGTGTAGAGAACGGGGATGGGGTGGCGGCAGGAGATACATATTGGCATTGTGTCACATGGCGGGTGGGAAGCAAATGTGTTGATCGGGTTGTGGAGGTAAGGTAGGAGATTTGGAGCTTCAACGGCGATTAGATTAGGGAGCCACGTAAAGCCGACAGCCTCCTACGTAGTCGAGCTCAGCCGAACTCCTCACGCATTTAGCAACAGATATCAAAACATGACTGTGTAAAAGTTGGTCCTGCATTCAATGATACTAACTGATGGAATATGCTTTGCCTACGCGACCCTCCCCCTTTAACAATCCTACAAGAAGCATAATACATTCCAGGCGCACTTTTGACGCCAACCCAAATTGCATGCTCCTAAACAACGCCAATGCGTTGCAAGCATGATGCTTTTATGAAGCAAAAATCGGTCCTCGCATGTACTCACAACTCAGTTTCAATCTCGCCTACTCTTTTATCGCGCTGCCTCTTCAACCATAGCGCCCACTTCCCTGGCGCGCTGTGTCCATGTCTGATCATCAATGTCTCGTCCAAGCACGTCGCTACCCAGGACAACTCGTAATAAATCTGCAAGACCAATCGCGTTCTCGGGTCCTCCAAAGAGTGCACCTGATCGTCTGCTGGTAGTACCCCACTGCTCTATGAGATAGATGATCCATTTCACAAGCAGCTTACGATTCCGGCCGGTGAATGGATGTTCCTGCGCATACCATAGTGCTTCTAGTGTTGCAACCATATACTCAAATGGTGCGTTGAGCTTGAGGAAGACATCGATCGGCCATGTGAGACTAGCGTTGTGGGAGAGGTCTTGGGAGCTTCCGTTGTGTCGTGGGTTCGCATCATGCGTGTAAAACTCTACATCATACTGCAGCAGTAGCTGCAAAACTACGTTGACTGGGAAGACGTTTTCGTTAAGATTGGTTCGGTGGCCAATATCCTCAACTTTCCATGCTACAGATTCCCATGGTGCTGTTTGTTGCTCACCGACAGCCTTACGATGAATTTGTTCTAGGAGATTAGACCACGTGTGGCGAATATCTGGGACGTTACGGTAATCTGCTGCATGGTAGATGAGGAGGCATATATCGTAATATCCTGCTTGGTCAGCATAGTCATGGTAGAGCTAGTAGAAGTTAGCATGGTGTTAGGAAGGCGGATGGTCGTAAACATACCTCATCCAAAGGATGTATCTGGCCATTCAAATGCTCTATGACGTCTGCCCTGCGCTTGCCACCCAATCGTTCGTCAGACTTGATCTTCTGCAGGAGATCATCCTGAATGTTGGCAATATCCAAATGGTCACTGATATTACGTAGCAACTCTTGCCTTGATTGCCTGTTCCTTACTCCAGCATCTGAAAAGCCAGTCATTCTTGTGGATGCATTTGCTTTGGCGCGTGAGAGATACTCAATCCGCTTCTCTAAAGTGAGCGACAGTGTGCTTTTAGCAAGGTTGTATTGTGTCTCAGCAGCACTGAGGTAGTCGTTATAGTGAGCAAAATAGCGCCAGAGAAGATCAGCATGTGCGAGATCTTGCTCCGAACTCTGCCGTAAATAATCCACAACAAACGGCGAATTAATCTCCAATAGACGATCAGCCCATCCCTTCGACATGTACCAGTCGTAGAGATAGTTTTGGAACACCTCATCCTCTGAGTTATTTATCTGCTCGTAGGCTTCTTGCCTACGTCGCGTTATTTGAGAGATGACACCTTCTGGGACGGGTCCTTGATTATTAGAGGCATGATCTACGGCCTCAATAACTCTGCAGATAAGAGTATAGCACGCCTCACGCTTAGCCAGGTAGTCTCTTCGCACGTCGTTGGGGTCAGCATTCGGATCTGATCTCTCTCTTATCCATGAGAGAGCTCTGTTCCCGCGATCAAGTTCCTGGGCGACTTTGAGAGCTAGTCGAATAGCGCCTATAGTATCCATTAGCATGTCTAGGGTGAAACTATAGGTTCAACTTACCAGCATAGAATTCAAGCTCAATGTACCTGTTCACTGTTGTGGTCAGATTTTCGTGGCCTAGACTCTTTGCGACTTGCTCGAACAACCGCAGGCTGTCATTAAGTAGGATTCGCCCTCGCTCAGCGTTCGCGCCCATATCAGCTGCTTTCTTTAGATTCTCCTGTGCCTTGAAGATGACCACATCATCCGAGCTACAAAAACTGCCACATTTCCTACGCAAAGCTTCCGCAACCGTCTCCACATTTGAGCCTTTGGCAATGTTACGGTTAACAATCGCCTTGACAAGCTCTCTTGCCAGATCTTTGCCCTCGTGTACAGAGAAGAGGCCCTGGAAGGTCAATCGACGAACTCTTTCTTGTAACTGTGGATCCGGGAGAAGGACGAGAATGTCCTCAAGTCGCTCTTCGAACAGAACCAGCACAAAGGAGATGCCTTCAACAATGTTGTTGATCATGGCCATAAGGCTGGTCAAGGCTCGGTGTTCCCCCTGTAGCTCAACCTCCTCTTGCCGGGACGATGCGCGTCCTAACGCTTCTGGGCCTGCTAAGCCTTCAATTGAAGACCTGTTCATTTCGAGGAACTCTTGCAACTGGGAGAGAGAACGCTGTATGTCCTGGAGTTTGGATGTATCCTGCGCCGATGCGAGTATGGGTCCTGTTGGTGTAGCCACCTGTGTGATGATGGGAGAGTTCCAGATTGACCGAATCACACGAGCAACGTACATGGCGATACCGTCATGCCTTGGTGAAGCTCGAACATTCTCTACACTCAGCCCCTCCACTGTCGCGCTCTCAGTCAAATGTGCCTTTCCGCCAAACTCGATAAACACTCTACGCGCCACATCAAGGACGTCAGGCTCGGTAACTTTAGTAATCCGCGAGTCGGGACCAATGTCCGAGCCTTGACCACATGCTACAGCCAAAGCCGTAGCAGCAGTCTCAGCAAGACCGTATTGCTTTGCGAGTTTCCGAATATCTCCCTCAGTTCCCTCTTGTCCACCTCCATTCTTAATAATGGCAGCAAATATATCCACAAGCCTTTTCCTACGAACTGTTTCGATGCCGTTTGATGTTATAATCGCGTATTCGGATGATGGTTGGTCGAATTGGGTGCTCAGCTCGTTGCCAAAGCCGAGCGGATCGTTTCTCGCCGAGAATGGGGCAGTCACTTGCCCAATGTCTTGCACTTTACCTACAAGCTCTAAAAAAAGGCCTGTCTCTGTATAACGCGGAGGCTCGGAGCCTTCTCGTTGTCCCAGAAAACCTGAGTGTGGTGCTGAAATAAACAGGGACTGGTGGGCACCTCCGCCTTTGACAACAAAAGAGAAGAACGACCCTGGAGCATACCTGTTCCCAAGCGTGGTCTCTTGGAGAGATTTCGAGTCGAATCCTATCGGTGTACCGCCTTGGTAGGGTTGTAACTGTGGGGAGTTGCTCTGTGGCGCGGACCGGCCATCGTTGGGAGGGAAGCGAATATGTCGTAACTGCATACTGTTTGGTGCTCTTGTGTTATCTGCGTTCCAAGCACCAGACGTGGTACTGAGATACAGTCTGCAGCCTGTCGATGTTGTCGCCATCAAAGACATGTAGTCTGCTTCTGGGCTGGTGATGGGGCTCAGACTGACAATCTTCATGTTGTCCAGTATAGATGCGTGGGGAACAAGATGTTTGATATCGGTCTGAATGCTCTGTAGGGTTCGAGAAATGGCGCATTCCAACGAGGCAGGTGCCCTCATGTGGTACACTTTGATTGTGCCATTGGTGGAGAGAGCATAAAGCAGGCTTCGTGTGTCGTCAATAACCATTTGCTGTATTCCAACATGTGTACTGGCTCCATAGAAAGGCAGTGCTGGTAAACCAACGGCCTTAGAAACATGATTTGTCTTGCTGCACTTGCTGGAGAACCACCTGTCTTCTTGTTGGTAGTTGAGCTCGTATACGTCCTCTGTGCCGCCGTCTCCAAAAAAGATGCGTCCCGTCTTCGCTGAGCCCTCCACGGTTGTTACGTTGATTCTCCTGACTGAAGTTGATAACCCTGTTCGATACAACGTGACACTGTGAACGCCCTCTGGCCCCCGCTGACACTCAACAGCGATGATGAAGATATCTGCAACAGTTGCGACTACTAACAAGTATTCGATCGTGGCCACGAAGACACCAGGACGCGGTTTCACCAGCTTGACGCAGGTGATATTGCTCGGCTGTTCCTCAAAACCAACGAGTTCCGGATTCGGATGAGTGTAGTCCCAGAGATAGACCTGGTTGTCAACAACAACCCAGGCGTGGTTGATCTCGGCGAACAAGCCCATGCTCATAGACATTTGCGTTTGATCGACCTGCTCGAACACAGCTTCGGGGAGTTTGTAAGATCGTAGCCTCTGGAACGGCGACCATGCTGGAGTGTTTGGAATTTCATACTCGCCAGAAATGCCCTCTATACGCTCGATTAGCATCTCAACAGCTTGGCGCAGCTACAACCTCTAATACTTACGTCCAATGTATGCTTCCAACGCTGGATACCGGCTATCTCTATCAAGCATGCCATTGATTGTGCGCGCCGCGCGCTCTATTGGACTTTCCACAGGCAGCGCAGGTAGCGCCTGGGGTTGTTGTGGCTGGGGTTGCGATATCGAGGATTGGCGCTGAAGACCAGGTCGATGTGGTGCAGGAGTATTGATAAACGCGCCAGGTCCCGGACGCTGCGGCGTCGCAGGTGGCATTTGGTATGCCATTGCGAATTAAAAGCGTAAACTATGGTCGCAAAGCTACGGCGGCCTTGTGAGAGTTCAGGAGCAAGTTGGGAGCACGCGCCAGCAAGGAAGTATAGACATTAGCTGTCCACAGTTGCTGGACTGATGCAAGAGGTGTACAAACGCGCCAAATGGAGAAGGAGAAAAGAAGCCGTCCGATAGAGTCAAGGTGAACTAACCTCTGGTCTGGCACAAACAAAGTACGCGATAGCTTTGTTGGTCCGAGCGGGTTAAGTCGTCTAACTTTTTGTGACTAGCGCGAAGGGCTACAGGTGCCATTCCAAGACAGATACAACTCCTACACTTCAGTGCACAGTGAGTGTGTAGAAAATTGAATACCCCTAAGCTGCTTTCTATCTACCACGTCAGGCAATAATCAATTGGCCATCAAGACATCCATTTCAGCTTGAATTGCAAGATAGTGCTATTGCGTCCGTTCCTACTACACAGCACCATGTCATTCTTTCGGCCAGCGTTATTTCGTCCAAGACTCATCACCTGTCCCCGAGCATACCAACTCCGCTACTCCTCCACAAGCAGCGACCCAATTGTCCTTCCACGCCTCCAATCCGATCTCAAAAACGCCCTCCGCTCAAAAAACAAGCCCACACTCACCGTTATTCGCTCTCTTCAAGCCGACATAATAAACGCATCCAAGACCGCAAAACCCATAACAACCGATGGCGCTCTGTTTTCACTCATTCAAAAGCAAATAAAAGGATGTACAACTGCGATTCAGGAGTTTGAGAATGCAAACAGGGACGATCTCGTTCAGAAGGAACAGGAACAGTTGGACGTGTTGAAGAAATATGCGGATGAGATTCCAAAAGTTGAAGAGAGTGAGATACAGGAATTGATTGAAGGAGCTATGAAAGCGCTAGAGGAGGGAAAAAGAAACTTTGGCAGTGTGATGGGGAAGGTTATGGGTGGGATCAAGGGTAGGCCGGCCGATATGGAGTACTTGAACAAGAAGATCGAGGAGGCTGTTGGTAGAAAATAAGAAAGTGGACGTGATTGAAACAATGAACAATATTGTTCTGTGTATGATATATGTATACGAAATGAAAAAAAAAGGCTCTCCTCGAAATCATGGTAAGTGGGGGGGGGATGCATTGGGATGTCTAGAGAAAATCTTTCGGCTGTATGGCGCATCATTGAGGCCGGTCAAGATGGGCACAAGTGCCCTCGCGAACTCATCGCGTGTTGTACTGTGCTTTGCATATGCTGTGGTGTTCTGCGCCAGTTTACCCAACCAAATCCATTCACCGCTGGGTTGCCGCCCGAAACCCCCATTAGGATTAGCGGTGACGTCATTCTCGTTCCCATGTCAAACCTCGCACCTGTCCTGTCTGGTGACGAAGATGACGGGTAGGGATAGCCTAGGTAAATCAAAAAAGCCTTTAGCTGGTCAAGACAGTGTTTTGGGTTCACTGTTGGTGTTGGCTGCGACCATCTTCCGGTCAGGTAGGGCAACAGATATGATATCTTCTCTACCCAAAAGTTGAGCCCAAGCGATGGGCTCAATTTAGTCCAAACGTCGAGTTATCCTAGGGCGGAGTAAAGGTTGTCAAACTATCAGGGTACACCCGTCCACTTAACTTGCGAGTTAGTGCCTTGGATGTGATGCAGGGAGTGGGAAGAGCGTGCCGATGACGAAGCTCGTCTCGACTTGGACGGTCCCACCAACCCAACCCTAGAGGGCTGGATCTTATAACTTGCTTCTCGCCCGCTCTGGCACCCCCTGAGCATCGCACAGAAACTCCCAATCTTTCAAGTTAAAGGCGGGCGCATTTAATTGACAATAATTTCTCTTCATAGCCCACGCGCAATCCTCCCATCGCTACAGTAGTCGCAAATTGGATATTGCGCAGCCATGTATCGGTCTTCAACAGGACATCTCGACTTTTATGATGACCCACCTGCCCCACCCCGTGGTGGTGGTGGTGGTGGTGGTGGTGGTGGTGGTGGTGAAAGATGGGATCGCGCCAGATTTGAGAGCATGAGAAGGCAAGGCCCAGGCGATAGTGGTAGCAGCCGAGGCGGACGAGATGGAGGAGGCCGAGACGACCACGACCACTTCAGATTTCAGGAGCACGATAAGGGCCCTAGCTACCACCGCGATGTTGATATTCACGAAGATCGCTCCCGTCGTGGCCCACCTGTCATGGAGCGAGAGCGAGAACGGTCCCATGACGACATGCGCTTCCGAGAGCCCGCCCGTCGTCGACATGACATATTCGAAGAGCCGACTCCTTCTGAAGTAGCCAATCGCGCACTTGCCCCATACCGGCGCAAGTCAGTGATTGACAAGGACATCAATATCGACATTGACATCAACTCGCGAGAACAGCGACCCGCGAGACCTACCCGCCCTCAGTATATCCGTCGTCAGTCTTCTCTCGACATCTTCGATCGTCGACCGCTACCACGTTACGGCGAAGTGGAAAGGACGGAACGCACAGAATACCACCACGACTACAGGCTGCCCCCAAACGTCCCCATTCCACTTCCCCTGCGTGAACGCCGCCGATCGCCTCCTCGTCGATTCCGTGATGAAGATGACTTTGAAGAGATCCGATATGACGAGGGAAACAGGCGAGGGCGCGAGCGAGAAGAGTATCGCGAGGTAGAAGTTCACAGAGAGAAGAGCAAGGTTCGACGGAGCAAGAGCGTAGCAAAATCAACTCGCAGTTCTTCCATGTCCAGTTTCGAGGAAATTCAGCCTTCTCGAGCCACATTCGGCAAAAAGGGAAAGACGCGCATGCCCAAGCGATTGGTGAAGAAGCAAGCCGTCATAGATCTAGGATATCCGTTTGAGGAAGAAGTGAGTACGGGCAGTATCGCATTTGATCATTTCTGACAAGCCTAGGGCGACTTTATTGTCATCACCCGAGCACTGGAAAAGGAGCACATTGACGAGGTCATTAAGATTAGTGAGAATTACAAAGAAGGTGCGACATTGCGTAATATCTTCAAAGTACAGTCTAACCCCGTACAGAGAAAACTACCTACGTCTATGAAGAAAAAGTCGAAGCCTTACCTCCACCTCCTCTAGAATTAGTTGCACCACCTCCATCTGTCATCCACAATGCACCACCTCCACCCCAACCGGCGATGCAATACGCACATCCACCCCCAGCCTCAGTATACGCTCCTCCTCCAGCTTCAGTCTACGCCCAATCTGTCCGCCCCCCTTCTCCCCACCACCATCACGACCACCATCACGACCACCACGAAGAGTACGTAGAAATTGAGCGCTCCAACCACATCCATGGCCCCGCCACCTCCTTCCTCCCCGAAAACCGCATGCTCGTCCACCGCGAAGAACACTACCGCAGCGAGCGCGACATCAAGGACGAAATCCGCGCTCTCGAAGACGAGCGCCGCATGCTCAAGTACGAGCGCGAAGCCGACTACGAGATCATCGAGCGCAGAGATCCGAAGCGAGAAGTCATCCGTGTCGATAAGGATCGAAAGGGTAGGTTAGCCCTTGTTCGCTCTGCCCGTTAGGATCTTTTTGTTGATTTGCTGGAACAGTGAGAGTTGTTAAGGACCGGCCGAATCCAAAGCTTATTGCGGCTATGATGTCCACTTTAACGTGAGGCCTGGTATATTTACGGTATTTAGACGCACTTTTACGGCACATGCTTGAGGAGGAAAGCCTGTCACAGGAGCAAGTGTGGATATCTTATATTTACTTCTTTTGACCCTTTTACGGCTAGTGCTTGGTCACTTCATGGTATTTTTCTGAGAAGACATTTCTTTTTTGGGGCACGGCTTTACAGGGTGTAACGAATGCCTAAGTACAATGACGGGCGTCACGACTTCATGAATACTACATTTTTACCTTGAACAAAAAAATTACAACTTCAATGGGTAAACTCTCTACATCTCGTCTTCATAGCTTCTTCTTCGTGACAGGCACCAATCCCTTCTGCCTCGCAATAAACCCATCCAGTCTCGCATAACAATCCAATGTCATGAAAATGCCTGCACACTATAATCAGCATAAACATCACGAGAAAATTTTGTCAAAACTTACCAACACACAAATAACCCCCATACATACCCCCCAATCCCTCCAACCCCCTCTGCGCCACAGTCAACTCCTCCCACCCCAACATCTCAGCCAAACACACCACCGTCGTCAACGTCGTCTCTAGCCCAAACACCAGCAGCGCCAGCGGAACCCGCGGATCGTTGCGCAGCAATGCGGGGATCGCCCATAGTGTGAGCGGCACGTGGTAGACGAGTTCCAAGAAGATGAAGACGGTGAACCAGGCTGGCGGGGGGTGCGTGGGGGAGAAGAAGCGGTCGCCATAGGTTTCGAAGTACCAGACACGAATAGAATCCATCCAGAGTGGTTTGATGGAGGCGGGGTACAAGGATGATAGGTCGAAGCCTTTTAAGGGGGTAAAGTTAGATTTGTTGAAGAGGAGATGTGGAGTGATTTTGGTAGATGGGGTTGAGTTTTTATCATGATATTATAAGGGGGTATGTTTTTCAAAGTGCGATGAGTGTAGAAAAGGATTCGTATTTGCATCGTAGTGGCGCGCGCGTTGACGCGTGATGGGCACTGAAATCATGGAGTCACACTTACTGAACATGACTGGGACATGGATAATGAAGAAGACGAGATACACGAAGTCTCGCTTCCTTTGGAAAATTGATGTTGTCATTGTGGTTATTAATTTCTGAATGAGTTGGAGAGATGTGGTTGTAGTTGTCAACGTCGGGAGTCTTCGATGAGGTAGGTGATCAAGAAATCGCGTGGTGCGTGCGTGGGGTGGTCCTTCCACTCATTGTTGGATCTGTTTTATTCTCATTTTTCTCACCCATTCGGCGTAGCATACGTGATCAAACTTAGGCAACGCATTGCATTTCGCCAAAGCGTTTGTATCCGTGTTGAATCTGTCTTTTTATCAACCATTTTAGCGCAGCATAGCAAGAACGCCTCGACACTGCACAAAACCAGGGAATGTATGTTGCACAAACATATGCACCGTTGATACAAATACAACACTTCGTCAAATTTGCAACCAAAACCTTGTGGCTAAATGGACTACCTTTTTGTACCAGGAATTCGAATTCGATATTTGAGCCATTCAGCCTGAATAATTCCATGGCGGAAGCTTAGCACTCATAACCTGACGAGGCATCCGATCACAACGGGATCCAGCCACTTGCTCACGTGAACGGCAACGACATTGAAGCACGATCTTCATCGGCCATCCAATGGGGATCGTAGATATGGTGTAGTGGTGGATCCTCAAAGTGACTCCACTCAAATGCCCAGAGACGTTTCCCTCCTGGATTGGTTAGACGGAACAATATTCCAACAATTACAAGCCGGCCAAGACAACATAAGATGACCGCCAACACCACCCCGCTGCCAAGGTTAGTCTTGAGTTCCTCCGTAGGGAATATGGATAATGTGTGCGTTATGAAGGAAGAAAGACGCTCTGCAGTACATATTATGGGGAGTGTTCCCAGTCTGCTGGGAATCTCCTGTCATACTGGCATAAGTTCTGTTATCCCAGATCCCAAATTTTCGGAATCCGATCGATCGAATTCAAGATCCATTTATCATCATGGCTGGAGGAGCTGTAGGCCCAACTGGCTTTGACGCCGGTAGGTATTCATACAAATTGTTATCAGACATACTTTCTGACTTACACTTCTAGCCTTGGAGCGACGTAGGGCTCTTATGGGCGCCAGTGGACCTAGAGCCCTGGTTAAAAACTTCAAGGTCTTCAGCATTGCTTTGTTTGCCTGTTTGGGTGGTGTGCTTTATGGTTATAACCAAGGCATGTTCAGTGGCATTCTGGCCATGCCCTCGTTCGGCAAGCAAACAGACGGGTATATCGAGAATTCAACTCAGAAAGGATGGCTCACCGCTATTCTGGAACTCGGTGCTTGGTTCGGTGCAGTCATGTCCGGCTTCTTAGCCGAAGTTGCATCACGAAAGTATGGCATTTTGATCGCAACGAGCGTATTCATCATTGGTGTCATCGTCCAAGTAACGGCCATCTCTGGTGGCCACAATGAAATCTTGGCTGGTCGTTTCATTACCGGTATTGGAGTGGGTAGTCTTTCAGTCATCGTACCCATGTACAACAGCGAGTGCGCACCTCCGGAAGTTCGAGGCGCCCTTGTGGCGTTACAGCAGCTTGCTATCACTTTTGGCATTATGATCAGCTTCTGGATCAATTACGGGACAAACTTCATCGGTGGAACCACACTCGAAACTCAGTCAAATGCGGCCTGGTTGGTACCAATCTGCCTTCAGCTCGTTCCAGCTTTCGTTCTCCTAGTCGGTATGATATGGATGCCCTTCTCGCCTCGCTGGCTGATGCATCACGGCCGTGAGGAGGAAGCTCGAAGAAACCTTGCAAGTCTGCGAAACCTCCCAGAGAGTCATGAGCTTATCGAGTTGGAATTCCTCGAGATCAAGGCACAATCTCTGTTCGAAAAGCGCAGCGTTGCTGAAGCATTTCCCCATTTACAAGAGCAAACCGCCTTCAACATTTTCAAGCTTCAGTTTGTCGCTATCGGCGCCTTGTTCAAGTCAAAGGCTATGTTCAAGCGTGTGATCGTAGCAACTGTCACCATGTTCTTTCAGCAGTGGTCCGGAATCAACGCCGTTTTATATTACGCGCCTCAGATCTTCAAGCAGTTGGGTCTAACACGCAACACCACCTCCCTACTCGCCACCGGAGTCGTAGGTATTGTCATGTTCCTGTTCACTATCCCCGCAGTACTCTACATTGATCGTGTCGGCCGCAAACCTGTCCTCGCTATCGGAGCCCTTGGAATGGGTTTCTCTCATTTGGTCATCGCTATCATCCTAGCAAAGAACATTGGTCGCTTTGCCGAGGAAAAGGCAGCAGGCTGGGCAGCCGTAGTAATGGTCTGGCTCTTTGTCATCCACTTCGGATACTCTTGGGGGCCATGCGCATGGATCTTGATCGCCGAGATCTGGCCACTTTCTACGCGTCCATATGGTACCGCGCTCGGAGGCTCGAGTAACTGGATGAACAACTTCATCATCGGGCAGATTACACCAACTCTACTTGAGAAAATCACATTCGGGACATACATTCTCTTCGGCTTGCTCATCATCCTTGGCGCAGCCTTCATTTGGTTCTTCGTCCCGGAGACGAAGCGATTGACGCTCGAGGAGATGGATACTATATTCGGTAGCGAAGGTACGGCACTAAAGGATCAAGAAAGGATGCAAGAGATTAATCATGAGATTGGACTTGCGGCGCTTACGGGGGACCCGCGTGTGTCAAGCGAGGGTATTGTCCTAGGGTCAGAGAAGGGGCATGTGCAGGTTTGAATAGCGCATACAGGACACTATCTAGAGGAGACAGTAACATGTTGAACCATATTGTAGGCCAGTTGTGAGGGATATGATGGTGGGAGTCTATATCTTTAGCTATATCTGTTATTTAGGAAGGTAGCAGGAGCCTGATAGGAAGTAGTCGTTGAGAAACAAGATTTGATGTACCCGCTAGTAGCCTCCATAATTACTTTCTATTTTCTACCTTCGACCTTTCAATTTCCATCTTCTACCTTTACCCTTTTACTTGTTACCTTTTAGCCCTTGTCTTCGTTTATCAATTTTTTTTACTGACCAATAGCATATACTTTCTAATTCTTTAGTTCTTTTCAAGTATGAAGGCGAGCACACAGATACATTTTATTGCATATGATTGAACACAAGGTTGAGACAGCTATGGGGAGAACTATCTCTACCCAAAAAAAAAATTACATTTACTCCATCGCACCACAGATACTTGGATTGCACCAGCAAGGCGAATTTTGTGGCGAAAAAAAATAAATAGCCTTGAAATAATGTGCTAACATTAGTAACTGAATCGGGGTTCCGACAACCAATGCAAAAGAACCCCCACCGGCTTGACACAACTGCATATATCATCAATACCTACTTATCTCTATGTACACCGATAAACGACCTCTCTCCACGATACATGTCAATGCTCCTACTAAAATGATCATCCTCGTCCTCCTCAACCTTAACCCACGCCCCACCCACCAACTTCGCCCTCTTCATCTCCAAATCCACCGACGCCTCACCACCATGCTCCTGCGCAACAATAGCTCTCCGCCCACCAGCCATCCTAACTTCCTCAGCCAGGACAACCGTCTCGATACCCGCTGGCACGCTATCGTCTTCGCCCCAGGGCAACGCATCGATGTCGATGTCCTTCTCGCGACCAAGTATGCACATGACAATCACTTTTGCACCGGCTTTGCTTATAACCTGGTTTGCATGCTTGCATTGCTCGTTGTTGCAGCACTCCAGACAGCCCTCGAGGCAAGTGCAAAGCGTGAGCCGCTCACATGCCTGCTGGAGCAGTGTGTCCACAAACTCAAAAGCCTTGGTCGATATGCCTGAGCCCGAGGCACCGCCTTTGGCATCGTAAAAGGTTAGACGTGCGGGGCGTTTTCGCTGTGTTTCCTTTTTGGCGAATTCTTTGGGTGCGAATTTGCATTCTGTGCGGACGTCGCCGGGCACGCTGATTACGAAGTTTGGCATCAAGCTTAGTATGGCGTGTTCGGCGGCGTGGATTCCCGCGGCGATGTTTAGTCTTCGGCCTTTAAGGATGTCCATTGCGTTTTTTGGTATGTCGAGCCACATGCCTTTGGAGAATATTATGATGGGCGGATTGTCGACTTGTACGGCATCTAGAATGCGTTGTTTCTTGTCGATTTTGAAGAATCCATAGACGACTTGCTTGATTTTGATGGGGCCATAGAAGGCGCGGCATGGAGAACCAGGAATGCGCCGGATGGCTTCTGTCTCTACTGGATCGATATCTGTGTAGTCGCGTTGTTGGGTTGTCCAGTCTACTTTTACGTATTCAACTTTGGCAATCATGCGTTCTTGACTAAATTCCTTAACCATGTATGTATTGCCCTGATGCAGGAATATACCACCGTCGTAGAGCGTAAAGAAAGCGCGAGAAGCCTCAAGTTCTTCGAGAACCGTGTTCTTTCCGTTTGTGATGTCGATAATAGCGAAATGATCTTCTTCCGTATCGCGGATGGCGACAAAGCGTGACGGCTGGGGTAGGAAGCGCTCGTTGACATGGTAGAAGCCTTGTTGGTCTCTACGCATGCGTTCTCGAGCGACTTTGGTGAGAAGTGAGCCAAAGTACTCCACATCCGTATCAACGTTAATGGGTATCTCGTGGGCTGCGCATTGGATGTGACCTTCGACCACTAGCATATTCTCAAGATCGACTTGCAATGCACAATTTGGTTTTGTAAAAATTTCATCCGGGTTAGACATGTAGTACTGATCCGTTGGAAAGCAGTCGCCAACAAGAACTGATAAAGAATCCTTATTCCTCCGGCCTGCTCTTCCGCTTTGCTGACGGAGGTTGGCAATCGTGTACGGGAAGCCCACTGTGAGAACGGCATCCAGAGTACCGATGTCAACTCCAAGCTCCAAAGCACTTGTGCAAACGATGCCAACAAGTTTACCATCAAACATTTCACGTTCAATCTGGCGTCGGTCCTGAGGCGTATAACCACCTCGATATGACATTACTCGTGCCAGAACCTCTGCCCTTTCAAGGTTCGTCAGTTCTGTCTTAACGGCGGCCAAAAGAGCTTCACACTGCTTCCTCACTCGACAGAAGGCAATAGTCCTGACACCTCTTAGCATAAGCTGACAAAAGAGCTTCGCTGTCTCTGCCAAGCAGTCTCCCCTTCCAGATGTCGGGTCTCCCGGGTCCTTGAAAGGCGTGTTCCAGCACAAGAACTCCTTACGGCCGGATGGCGATCCATCAAAGTCAGTCAAACGAACTTCATCGACGCCGAAGATTGTCTTCATGTGTTCTTCAGGATTCGCAACAGTAGCAGAGCAAGAGATAAACTTGACATGGCGATTGCCTAGCGCCGCACATATCCTCCGCAAACGCCTCATGATGAAAGCCATATGTGCTCCGAATAGCCCATTGTAAACGTGTAACTCGTCGACCACCACATACCGCAGATTCTGTAGAAATGTGCGCCACGCGTCTTCTTGGGGTAAAATGGTAATATGGAGCATGTCCGGGTTTGTGAATATGATGCGAGCTTCGTCTCGAATGAGATTTCGATCTGCCATAGGTGTGTCCCCGTCAAATGTCTCGACGAGCACTTCCTCCAGGCCGTTCATGTACTGAAGTAACTCCTTCATGCTTTTACGCTGATCTTGCGCCAGCGCTTTCGTTGGGAAAATGTACATAGCTCTAGTTTCTGGATCTTGTTCCAACTGATGCAAAACTGGTATTTGATAGATCAGCGATTTGCCGGAGCTTGTTGAAGTCGACACAATGACATTATGCCCCTCATACAAGTTATTGATGGCCTCCGCTTGGTGGGCATATAGTTCTGTGATGTTCTTCGTGTTAAAGAGCGCATTCACCATGTTTTGCGATAGTTGAAAATTCAAATCTCCATATATGGGTGGTTGAGGGTCGAACACACGGTGCCCATCTGGAACGATCTGACCACTATACCATTCTAGTGTCTTGATCTCATTTACTATCTCTGGAATACTTTTGCGTTCCTTGGGTATGGTGCTAGGGACAAGAGCCCTCTCCGGGCCGGGTGTCGAAGCTCTGCTCTCTGTCGACATCGGCACAAAAGATTGCGAAATATCTTTAATCTTCTCAACCGCACTGGTATTATCCGTGCCGCACTGATTTAAAAAGGCGTTGACCGCTGAGGTGAATTTGACATTCCTCTTCTCGATCAGATTCATCATCTGCTTTTGACTATACACGGGCATCTTCAACTCCTCATTACGCAACTTCTGCGTGGCCTTGGTTGGCTCGCCCGTTTTTGCATATTGAACCTGGCGCTTTAAATCGCCGTCAACATATTCAAAAAGCAGCACCTCCTTGTGTTCACCTTTTTCCGGTTCCGGCATGGTGATGACAAAATCTTGCGCTCTCCGACCCTGAAGATGATCTTCTTGCCCCATGAGGTTAATCTGTAGCATAGCTTCGTCCACGTATGCGAAGTTGATGGCTTTTGGCAGTAGTGCTGCTATCTGCGCCACATCTTCAATGACAAGTTCGCGCTTGATATGACCTTCAACGGTAGCCTTGAGGTTATCGAGAGTTGTTGCAAGATGCTTGCGCGTACAACAGAAGGTATAAACTAGAGCTAAGGCGCGATGTACCTGAGCAAGCTTGGTGAAATGCTCTGGCCATGGTATTGTCGTCTCAACGACTGTAGACGATGCATGACGTACCAATGCTGGCTTGCCTATACTATTCTTGGGTGTTCGTCGTGGCTTCTTGCCTCCATCATGTTTTTTTGTGGGCACCGTCGTACTAGTCGTGACCTCGTTCACCACGGCTGTCGCCTCATCGTGTGTTTCGGCCGGCGTGCCCGGCGGATCAGCATGGTCGTCGCACGTCTTCCGTTTGCGTTTTCGTACTGTTTGATCCGAGACTGTGGCTGCTTTCAACCGGGGCATCGTCCAGTCATTGTCCTATTCACGGCGACAGGAGCAAAGGGAGGGTGTCAATAGCGGCAAAAACCGATGACGTAATAGATTGCAAAGGCTACAGTTGTTAAGCGTAATTCATCTGCAGGTAGTTATGAGCTTCAATATAACAGAGAGAATTGTATAATTGCGCCATGTCTTGTCGTGGTGGTACCTTGGAGGACGCGCCATGTGACGAGCGGCGCGCTATTACGTAGTAGCCCTTTGTAATTTATACCCAATACTAAGAGTGTAAGCCTTAGCTATCTAGAAAGATAGAAGGAGTGCTCAAATACTGTTACAGCGCTAGCTTCTTATTCAACTAAGCGCCCAACCAATGTCTTGGCATTATTAGCTCTTATGCAACCCTGCGGCGTACCTCTACAAAACTTCTTACTCTCTCGTAACCTACAATCATAACACAACACATCTATATAGTAGTAGGTACTTTTCTCCCTCTATTAGGCATACCTCGCTTATAGTAGAAAGTCCTAACTAAAGCAACCATGTCTGGAACAATTATACCTAAAAGCCTATACAAAACCTCGCTAGATTGGGGATTACATGCAGGATTCTATGGAGATACTTACCTACCCTTTGCTCAACATGTCCGACTAGCCCCGACAAGTAGCCTAAGCTTGGATTTTTCTCTGTTCTCTAAGCTTCCACTTGAAATACAGCTGTATATTTTTAGTTTCTGCGATACGGCTACGCTTTTCTGGCTTATGCAAGTAAGCTCCACCATACGGAAAGAGGCCCAGAAACGATTTTGGTCTGATACTAGTACATGGTATGCAGTTAAAGCTACTTGGTTACTTGCAGGAGGATACGCAGGCCATACCCATAATAATATCAGTTCTCTTGGCTATATGAGGCAAATTATCATAAACTTTGGCGGGATCCAGCCACTCCATGACCACATCTGGGCAGATGGCCTCCGTGTGGTAGAGCCCCTTACGGAAATGGATAAGACGCATAGAATACTTAACTTCTGGCGAGTCACACAACGCGCATTCCCTAGTGCAACTCACGTTGTCTTAAGCGAATTAGATGCATGGGAGCCAGGAGCTTCAAAGCCAGAAGACCTGAGAAGGATAGCTAAAGCATGCCCGCAGAATCTTACTATGTATACAGCCCGTCTCGAGTATGAGGGGGTTTCAAGCGAGTGTTTAAGACGACATCTATGGCAGCTTATCCGTAACAACAATACTACGCATAGTTGGGAACTACTTACCCAGTCATGGGACCCATACTGCGTTTTCCCTCCCCACAAGTTATTTAACGGCCCGGTTGGATGCTATAGTCGTTACCAATATATGGAATGGTGTAGCCGGAATCAACAGCGCGCCCGCTACATACTCGTGCTCCAGGCTATAGAGGCCTACTACTCGCAAAACAAGGGCCTTTCCTTTAACTGCCCTGTGCCAGGGTGCCAAAATCTCTTTTCCTGCGCGAAAAAGTGGACTGCCCATGCTATCCAGGCCAAGCATAGCACAGACATTGTTTTGCCAAGCCAAGAACTAGAAGCCTGGTTTGCTCAGCACGACAAGAAATTAGAAGAACTTAAGGAGCAGTGTGCTAGTCTCTTCCAAGCCATGCAGATAGCATGGGGCCACGACGGCAGTCAGCAAAGACGAGATGCTACAAAAGAATTTCTCCAGCAGTTACAGCAGGATCCCCTATATACCCATGAGCAGCCTCCAGAAAATAGTACTATATGGCGATTCTACGATGTTGATATGAGTGGAGATGTACGAAATGACCGCTAGAAGGGGTTACTAGGTTATATTACAGGATATTAACGCAAAGAGTTATGTAGTTATACAAACTCCACCAGTCACGTGCATCCAACCTCACTTTCAATTACAGCCCTTCCACAAGCTACATAAGCAAACACATCAGCAAAGCTTGATTCATCCCGAATACCTGTTATGCAGTTGCGGTTACACCGAATTTACTACAACCTGCAGTCCGTACTCAGGCCTGCCCTTGACCAATCGGAATACGCTCCTTAGATGGCTTTCCCTCGTATTGCATCTCCACATTGCCATTGCAGCATTTATATAGAGGCAGAATAGAAGAGGGTAATATATACTTGCTACTTTTAGAATCCGATACCGATACCGCGGTATTTTCGATGCTTGATCAGCATGAACAACGCGTGGCAAGTCCACTCTTTGGTTTGCATGCCTAGGTACCTATGCAGCAAATGCCATATATCTGTACATGGCGAGGTCAATCTCATGTATGCTTGCTTAGAGAGACATGGCTTTATTATTGTTGCGTAAGCTTTTCGCGTGTTAATCTATCGTGCAGTCAATATAAGGCCTATATGAAAAGATACATAAAGTCAAAGGATCCTTTGCATTACCTATCCAATACCTAATCCCAGACGCAATTCACGATGAAACTACTTCTTTCCGTCCTACCAATTGCATTTGCGCTGCACAACGCAGAAGCGCACTGTACGCCCCTCATACCCCCCCCCCCCCCCCCCAAAACCAAAAAAAAAGAGGTCACTGACAAATAACTATAAACCCCTTCAGACTTCTTCGATCGCCTCTTCGTAAACAACACCTGGAGTGAACCATGGGAATATATCCGGTACTCATCTCCCCCTTTTTAATTTCATATCCCCCAATTAACACCCTCCAGCAAAATCAGCCCTCATCCCTCCGCCTCCCCAACAGACTACGATTACATCCAGCCCCTCGTCGACCCCACCTCTCTCGACCTTCGCTGCGGCCACAACGCCTCCACCGCATGGATCCCGCCTAAAACAGCAGTCGTACTCGCCGGTTCGACCGTCGGTTTCGCAGTAAACACTTCAGTCGGCTTACCGATTCCAAACGCGCCTGTGATGCCATGGGATGTACGTCTTCCCCCCCGCTTTTGCAATGCAAATACCACATCCATCCACAATCATTGTACGATTTGACCCGTTTTCAAGTTTACTTGCTTATTTTTTGTTTTACTCGTAGCGCTGGCCAAACTTGTACCACCCCGGCCCAGCAACGGCATGGCTATCTTTGTCGCCGGGCCCGCTGGATACATATACTGGTGACGGACCGTGGTTTAAAATCGAAAGCGTAGTTGGACGCACGGCGCAATCTGAGATTCCGAACGATGAGCTGTATTGGAAACATCAGTGGGGTACATATCAAGCTAAAAGCGTACGTTTGCCACACCCCCTATAGTGTGTATGGCTGATGACGGTTGTGTGCGTGTGTGTGTGCAGTGGCGATTTAACATCCCGCCAACGACGCCGGAGGGCGAGTATCTTTTGCGATTCGAACATGTTTATCCGTTGCCGGTGGATTCACTGTATGTTTCTTCTTTTCTTCTTTCTCCTTGCTCAGCTCAAGTCTCTCACTAACCCCTTACTCTACCTAGCCAAGGCGCGCAATTCTACGCAAACTGCGCACACATCCGAGTCGTGAATGCAGGCGCTCAGCCCGCGTCTTCTCCAGGCCCACTTGTTCAGATTCCCGGCGTGTACACGTTCGGGCAGAAAGAGCTTTATTTCTTTGCAGATGTCGGCAACGAAACGTACGATATCAGAGATTTCGTAGAGCCGAAGCCCGCTGTATGGAGGGGGTAATGCTCGGATACGAATCACTGTGATGCATACGATGATGTACAAAATCATAAAGTATTTTGAATAGATAGTTGAACACAATACATTCGGTCACGGAACACTTGCACACACACGCACACACGCACACACGCACGCAAAAAAAGCCCATCAATCTTCAACTATCATCGCCAACAAATGCATACTCTATCTCCTCATTACATAATTGAGTGACTAACTGAGCTACCTTCCTCAACAAACAACAACATCAACAACAACCACCCTGGGTATAAAGCAACTCAACATCACGCCCTCCACTCCCCCCCAGATGGATGCAAAGGTGTACAGAAAATTAAACCAGATCCGGGCATATGTCCCTGCGTAAAGATCCCCAAAACGCTTCAAAATCCCAAAAAAAAAAAGCCATGATCCTCGTAAAAAAAACGTTGCGTGTGCGTGTGTGCGAACGTGTATTGTCCAAGATCCAAAATGGCCCCTCAAAACAACATAATACACGCTCTTCCGCCAATCTGGTAATCCAGGTGTTTATCCCCGAAAAAGTAACCAAAAAAAAGAAGAGAAAGAAGAAGGACAGGTCGTAGTAGCGAGAAACGTCTAAACAGTTCCCGCACCAGGAAAAAGCATCTCAATACACTTGGTCAGCAAATTGCTCGCCTCATGCAACAGCTCCCACCTCGTCTTCTTAAACATATCCCGCATAATAATCAGGAGGCCTAAGCACGCATTTCGATCTGGAATCTTAGCCAGATCGTCAGGAGCCCGCACGCCGCCAACGCGCTTCAAGTAGCCCGTCATATCCGTGATTCTGTCTTCGTGCTTGGGGAGGGAGTAGGGCTGTTTGACGGGGCCGTCGAGTGCGTAGCCGTAGGACCAGACGATAAGGGTGGCGAAGTAGAGGACCCAGGGTCTGTTGAGGAGGAAGTCGTCGCGGGCGGAGTAGGAGATGCCGGAGGAGGGGGATGTGTTTGAGTTGAGGGAGTGTTCGCCTGCGACCATGACGTTGGAGAGGAAGCGGAGGGCATAGAAGGTGGCGTCTCGGGCGCGGGCGGTCGGTGCCCAGATGTCCTTCATGCGTCTTTGGGCGCCGTTGTAGTCTTGTGGGGTGATGGAGCGGCCGAGCAGTCGTCCGGCGCCGGCATAGATTTGGCAATCGACTATGTCGACATGCATTGCCATGTGAGCTAGGTGATGTAGCACAGTTCTTGCTTCAAAGACATTTTCGTCATCCAATCCGTTCGAGTATCCATACGCGTTCGGTGCAGAAAGGTCGTTTGGTCGAGCGAGTGAGCTATCAAAATCCTGCTTCCAGAAGTCAAAAGCTCGTGTTAGTGAGCCTCGCCATTTGTCGCGTCCACCAAGTGCCTGTGTGACACCTAGTGAGCTGACTTGAAGGTCTCGCTGGTTCATGTGCCAAGACACACTGAGCAAGCCCGCCATCAAAATGGTCCGACCGAACGAGTTTGTTCGTACACTCTGCCCATTCAGCGTCTTCTTGAGACCATCAAGGAAGCTCATTTGCTTGACACCATTGGCGTGTAAACTTGCTTCGACTCGTCCGACTTCTGAGCTACTTGTGGCAGACCATAATGCCTCGTCGCAAGGTAGCGGAAGGCGCATCTCATGCGCGACCATGACTGCACTGTGACCGAACATAGTAGCATGTATACTGTCCATAACGAACGCAGCAAATGCAGCTCGTCTAGTCGCTTCGTTGGTGATCCAATGGTTCCACCATTCGTCGGGCGTGCTTATTCCCCCAAGTGAACTCTTTCCTTCCTTGATGCTTGGTGGGGAATCCATTGCTGACCTTCCAATCAATGAGCTGCCTCGCCTCATCAAAGTCAATGTAGTGGCATGATGGATGTGAGCCCGTTCGTGCAACGGGCGAGTTGCGTACATCTTCTCAAAGATCTCCAGTAGCAGTAAACCTTGGAAGATCCAGAGTTTTGCTGGTGGGCGAAAGTCGGCATCCATGAACAACTCCCATCTGAGGTGCCACGCTAGGAATGATGAAAGTGCCGAACAGGCCTGTGTCACCTCATGACCATAATTCTTCTCTAAGCACGATGCACCTAGGCACATGATAGATAAAAGCAAAAGGTCTGGGCAAGTACTTGCATTGAAAGTTGGTTTGTGGAGGATGGGAAGTTGCGGGTGGAAATGAACCCAGTACGAACTGATATATGTTTGCATCATGTGCAAACTCAAAACATGATGATCTTCATCCTTGTTGCCTTCAAGGATGTCCTCTTTCTGCTTCTTGACAGGCGCATGGTCTGTCTCGTTGAAGCGATGCGTAATGAGATCGAGGAGGTCCTTTCGCTTCTCTTCGGAGAGCGCAGATTCTGGTAATGTAGTATCCAAGATGCTGTGAACTGCCATGGGATGTGCGGGCGGCGCGGGGTTGTTTAAATAGCCTGCTACAGAGGGGTCGTAGTTGAAGTAGGGTGCTTGCAACCCAATCTGGGATGAGGCACCTGGGTTCGCTCCTTGGTAGCCCATTGGCGACTGTCCACCAGGTCCAAACTGGTTGTCATTGAAGAGCCACGCGGCAAAATCGTCGGCCATCGCAAAAGGGGAGCGACTATACCCCTCGCCGCCAAACATGGGTATCGCATAAGAAGGCGTTTGGTCCATGATGGCCTCAGACACACCATTCATACGATTGTCCAGCTGCGCAGTGGACTCAACACCGTTCATCGGGGTCTGGCCCGAGGTGCCGTTGTAGTACTGGTTCTCCTGTTCTCGAGACACAGGGGTGCCTGTCTGTGATGGATATTCTGGTGGAGGTAAGGATGAGAAGGGAGGAAAGTTTTGCTGTGACTGGAACCCACTTGCAGAATTGTTCTGATATGTAGTCGATGCGGCTGAGGGTGGATAGGACGACTGCGAGGGGGTCGCGGCGGAGTTGTACGGCGAGCTCGAGCCGTAGGAGGACAGATTAGAGGTTTGTGCGCGTAAGTCAGGTCGTGTGAAGCTACCATTACCCACATGTGGGGAGTTGTGGAGAGGCGTTCGCACTCCGCTGTAGTTGGTCAAAGTGGAGGGTCGGGGTGGGGGTGCGAAATTTCCCGTAGTTTGGGACTGCATCTCGTATGGCTTGGCCTCTGCGCCGTTCCGATAAGCATCGTCGCTTCCCGATCGTTGCATTGAGTCGTTCCTGCTCATAGTTGAAGCGGGCGACTGATATGTTGGTGGTGACATGTGGCCTGCTAAGGCTGAGGGTGTTGCAGTCAATGGAGACTGTAACCCATGTGGCGTCTGACTTTTAATACCCATGGGCTTGGCAAGGGGAGCCGTCTTACCACCTAGAGCTGCCGTGACAATTGGGTTCAGATTGTGCATATTAAAAGTATCTTTTCTCAGCAATTGGGAGCCGCGCGCTGTGTGTCTCTCCTTGTGTCGCGCGCATAAGTCTTGCCGGACAAAAGAGCGATGGCAGTCAGGAAAGTCGCAGTGGTAAATTTGCTTTGGGTTGTCTGGTGGAATGTATCAGCATATTTGTGGAGCGGGCAAGTGCAAGTGCAACACTGAGGTCTTCTTGACTCACGGTTCAACTGGTGACGATACAGGTGCTCAGCGCGCGAGTAGCTCTTTCCACATCCCTCGTGTGGACACTCGAACTTCTTGTCGAGTCCCTTCCTGCTTCTCCGGCGCTTCCTGCTGGAGCCATTTGCATCATCACCATCGGGGCCATCATCGTCACTGCGGTCGCGGCGTCGTCCTCGTCCCTCGCCGCTATCTGGCGAGGCAGGTGTGGGTGGCTCCGCTGAGCCAACGGTAGTTTCCATTTTGTCCGGGAACTGTGTTTGGATCTTGGCCAGGTCCGAGGCGTGCGTTGCGTGCATGGGGAGGAGTTGCGCCGTCATGGCCGGTGGCCAGGGGTGTGAAGTGGTGTGGTGCCGGGTGGTGGTGGATGTAAGTGTGTTATGTGGTGTTGTGGTGTTGTGGTGTTGTGGTTGTGTGATAGGTACCCAAGTAGGTATGTTTTTGCAATGTAAAATATGCTTGCAAGACAGTGCGCGTGTCTGGGGTAGAACGGGTGCAAGATTGTGGAGTTTGTGTAGCGGTGGCGGGGGTGTGGCTCGCGCGCGTTGTTGATATCAGTCAAGTCTCAAGTCAAGGAATCTGGAAGGCGCCTCGGATGTGGGCGTGCATGCTTTCTTAGCTCTTTAGCACCTGGGACGTTTGGGAATTTGCGCGTTTTAGAAAAATGGAATGCTAAGAAGAAAACCTGGTGGTGGTGGTGGTGGTGGTGGTAAATGGGACGCTGTGAGTGGGTAGTTGGTAAATGGTAGCTGGTCAAGGTAGGTAGTCAGTTGGTAGGTAGGTAGGTAGGTCGGTACAGGGCAAATCGCAAAACAACCCTGGACGGATGACTTGCAGCTAGGGCCTCGCCTCGCCTCGGTCTCGTCAACGGGTGGGTGCGGAGGTTGGTCCTGGTAACAAAGCTGAGGGTAGGCGTGGGGAAGCAGAGATTCGAGTGGGAGAAAAGACGATCGCACGCGGGTAATGACCAAGTGAATGGATGGCGAGATGACTAGTTATGGGAACCGTGCGGTAGGGAATAGCTGCCGCTGCCGTATCCTAAATCCTGAACTTAGTACTGGCAGGGTCCTAAGGTTGCACGGCCTGGTCACTTCTTTTTTTTTAGATGCAAACCAAGTAAGGTACCTACTTAGGTAGCTTTTGCACTTTTCACTACCGCAGTAGCCGCACCGCCTACACTCGTACTAAATAACCAAGTAGGTATTGATATTGTCATGAGTCTTCTGCTTGGATAAACTGCTTCCCTCGTGCCCACCCACCCACCCACCCACTCACCACTCACACACACCCCTGAAGAGAAGGTGAGGGGTATTCGCAACACCACAACCACACCACGCCGCCCGCCGCCGCCCGCCGTCGACAACATGACCATTCACCAACGTGTCAGCAGTACCAGTACCAGTGGGCGGGCAATGCTACTCCGAACTCAAGGTCCGAACAACCGGCTCCATCGGCGCCTTCATGGCTGCTAGTGCTAGCTGATTGTGGAGAAATCACTGGCGTGGGGGGTTAACCCCTCCACCAGCCTAGGTACCTATCATACCCACCATACCTATTTTGGGTACATAAGCTGCCCGCCCTCACCATTTCTCGTAAACACTAGACACAAAACTACTTCAAACGCCGCCCTCTCTTTGGCTGCACAACGCCCCTCCGATATCAACGTGTGCCTGTCATGCACAGGGCTGCATCATCGCGACATGGGAAGTTATCTGCACACACACACAATCTATCTGCTCCTACTCCTTTTGGCCCGACTTGCGTTTCGCATTCATTCATCCTACCCATAATTCATCCACCCTGCCTGCACGCCACACTAATCTCCATTGGCCTGTTCGCACGTCCTTTTCGGCCTGTCGCCTCGTCGCTGCCTCCTGCAAACATGATCGCACTGGGAACATGCCTGTAGCGTGGCCCCAACACAAACCCAATAGGAGTTTATATGCCCTCCTCGCAAGGTCCTTGCTTTCTTTACTGCCGTATGGCGCCATGGGGCGTCGAACTATCTTTTGTTCAATTGGAATACACATTGGTTCCCTGTCCTTGATAACGGACCTATATTCCGGAACTGCAACCGAGACTCGCTTGTGGCGACGGCCATATTTGTCTAATCCTTGACGGCCAACGCCACTCGGCATGTCACTCTACATTATACCTACTTTTTGCTTTTTTGGTCGTCCCCCGCTTCAACCCGCCTGCCTTGTTCCCGGAATACAATGTATGCTATTACTCCTGCCCGGAGGTAAAATTAGGTACGCATATCATATGTCGCGGTAATTATTACCCTTGCAGCAACCCACGCAGATGCAAGTACCCCCCCTCTCGTATCTGCGGTCCCATGTTCAACTACCGAGGGAAAAAAAACACCAACATGATCCTCCCAGTTCCCAACCCAACAAACTACAGCAGATCTCTACGTCTTGATGTGACACAAACAACGTGGTGCAGCATCACATCCTGCGAGAGCCGCATGGACAGGGATTACTTGTGCCACCCTAAAATTCGCTTCTCTGTCCCGCATGCTTGTTATTACCTTTTCCATCACTTCATTTGAAATAAGCGAACAAAAACGGATCGCATTCGCTATGGGGTTGATATCTCGGAAAGAAACCAGGTAGGTGCGGCACTACGCCTTGCATATTCATCAGAATAGGTATTCCCCCATTCATTTCCACATTATCATCAAACGCCAAACTGCTTCTTCAGCCAAAAATCTTATTTCTCCGACTCTTTATCCTCAGTGACTGCATCGTCTCCTACTGCTGCGCCGCCTGTAGTCTTAGATTCTACTTTTTCAGCTTCCATGGCACTGACAGACTTTTCCTCTATTTTAGATCCGTCTTTGCCTTCTTCCACATCTGCATCTGATTCTTTACCCCCTGTGATATCTGCGTCACCCGTGCTCCGAGGAGCATCGCTCTCACTTTGCTTTTCGTCAAGGTGAAGCGTTGTATCTGTCTTGGCAATCTCATCCGCATCTTGCTTTTCCGGCTCCGCTTCAACTGCGTCGGCTTCTGGCGCAACTGGTACCGAGTTCTTGGCAGGTTCGGCTACATCAGTCAATTGCTCCAGCCTTTCCAATTGTGCTGAATCCGCCTCTTCGGTCAACGATTCGAAGATCTGGGTGATGGGGCGATGATGCCCTTTAGAATGGTCTTCCTCTTCTTCACTCTCTTCTACGACGGTCGTGACGGCCGTTGCGCCAACAGAAGGTGAGTGTCGGTGCCGCTTAGTGGTAGCTGTTGATAGAGAGTGGTCTGTAATGCCCTCGATGATGGATGAATTATCGGAATCTGGCCCCGGCCCGGATGGCTCTCGCTTCAGTATTAGCGGCGGTATTGACGATCTTGAGTCGGAAGTCGGTTCAATGCCTTCAGCCTCTGGGGGAATAGTGTAGTTGTCCTCTGGTATCAGGCCATAGAAGTCACAAACAGTCTTAAATAAGACATACAACCCCGTGCGCGCCTCTACTTTCCAGAACATCTCCCGATGCTGGAACCAAGCATGTGCAAAGATACGGTACACGCGTCGGAAGATATTGGTCAAGGAGCGCACTTGCAGATGCTGTGTCGACTGGTCGGTACCCAGCGCCAGCCGTGACGGAAAGTGCTTGGGTGATGTGAGTGTGTTCGCAGCCCAGTCCAGCGTGTGGCAGCAGTAGTCGATAGCGCAACATGACTTGGGCGGGTCATGCACGGCGCACAAATATTGCCATTCTGATGCGCGCATCTCAGGGCATGTTGTCGAGGAACAAGGCGGGCTATCAGAGAAAAGGGCAACAATGATGGAGTTAACCTTCTGGGTAAGGAACCGACACAGCTCGTATAACCATAGCGTCTTGTCTACGTTTTCAGGCGGCTGCGCCAGCCTAAACGCCATGTCTCTATCCACTGCCGTTGTTCCATTCGAGCCGATAGGATGTGTCAGGAAGTTGTGTAGTGCTTTGAGATGTTCAGTGAGCTGGAACGCTGAGTCGATCTGCGCATGGTATCAGTACTTTGTCTGGTTCAGACACTCAAGCAACTATGCGCACCTCTGACAGCTCTACCAGCGGAGGGCCCTCTGCCATATCCTCCGCTTTTGTGCCTGGCCGTATTCTTCGCGCCGCATTGTGGTCGAGGTTGCTGAAGAACTTTGCCTGCTCTGGGCTTGCTGGAACGGGTGATACTTGGTCTTCTGGGATTGGTGGGGGGCTTGGTAAGCGGGGTGAAGCTGGCGACGCCATATCCAGGGAGAATCGTGAATGGGGGGTCGTGATACGGTGCTCAAGCAACTTGTCTTGTCTCGTTGTCGGTGTATTCGAATCATGTTGTGCTAAGTGCTGCAGGGACACGGCAGGGGTGTCAGTGTTGCACTAGCCCCAAAATAGCTTAGTCATATACCATCTTTCTTGCCAGTTGGACTACGTCACATGCTCTCAGCTCACTCGACTCATTGCTCCTCAGGTATGTTATTTCATTTAATCAAAAACATACATGAAGGAAGTATCATGCTTGTGTATCTTTACATACATCATAATTAGTACATATTTGAATTCCGATCAAAATTGTCGGAATCAACAACAATGCCGTTGTTTTCATCGTGTGAAGATATTGCTTCGTATCACTGACCTTCACCTAGACATCAACTTGTATTGAAAAACCAACATGAACGCTGAAGCCTCAGATGACGAGGTCCCTAGCCTTGTATCGCCTCAAGAAGAAGAAATACCAAATCTTGTCACGAATGTAAACGACACCACACCAAGCAAAGTTCCAATTACCATTGTCACAGGCTATCTCGGTGCTGGAAAGACAACACTTCTTAACTATATCTTGACCGAACAACACGGCAAGAAGATAGCAGTCATTCTTAATGAATTTGGTGATTGTAAGTATATTCATTTCAATAAGATTCTCCGCTGACAATCAAGCAGCAATCGACATCGAAAAGCAACTCACAGTATCTGATCAAAATACCACCGAAGCTAAGCCAATACCATTTGTGCCTCTACCAAATGGCTGTATTTGTTGCTCTGTCAAAGACGTCGGCGTCGCAGCTATCGAAAATCTCATGGAGCAACGAGGGGAACTATTCGACTACATTCTACTTGAGACGACTGGCCTCGCGGATCCAGGAAATATAGCACCCATTTTTTGGCTCGACGATGGGTTAGGAAGCACCATTTTCTTAGACGGTATTGTTACGCTTGTTGATGCGAAAAACGTCTTGAAAAGCTTAGATGATGGCTATGGTGACGAAAAGCCGGAAGAAAAGCATGATGATCACGGCCCGCTGTTGACAACTGCGCATCTACAGATCAGTCATGCAGATGTCATCATAATCAACAAAACAGATTTAGTGTCTGAAATGGAACTGAAGAGTGTGGTCGAACGCATACGCTCAATCAATGGCCTCGCGAGGATTGAAACAACAACTAAAAGCCAGGTTCCCCAACTCGAGGGTATGCTGCTGGATTTGCGTGCATACGACGAGGTGACTGATGCGGATTTGAAATTCGCCAGTAAAGGCCATAGTCACCTTGACACTGTCAGTCTCCTCACCCAAACATATCATTGTACGTACTAACAGCAATAGACTATAACAACGACCAGCATATCGTTCCCCGCTCTGACCACCGCCCAAGTCGATAAATTCGATTTCTTCCTCCGCACCATCCTGTGGGAAGAAACGCTTCCACATGTTGTCGCTGAACGGCCCTTCGAAGTCCATCGCCTTAAAGCCCGCATCCCGGTTGTTGACGGACGTATGCTGTTGATCCAGGGCGTGTGTAACATTTACGACACAAACGAAGTGCCGGCATCCACACAAGGCGGCGACGAGCAAGCAAAGCTTGTGTTGATTGGCAAAGCGGTAGATCAATCGGCCCTGAAAGAGAGCCTGCTGAAAACACTGAGCACGTAAGCATTATTTCGGAACATCTCTTTAGACCTCGTGGTATTGGGGACCCGATGAATATATCCCACTGTGAATAAAAATTTGGAACTCCGTAGTTGCAAACCATGGAACACGACAACAGTGATGATAAAAAGCCCCGTCGCTACCAAAACGACTTATCGTCAACATCTCCTCGTACTCTGACAAATTCCCCTTTTGTTGGGAAGCCTTCTATGCTTCGCTTCCCACGTCCATTTCCTCAATTTCCCCGAAACGGATTTATGTGACCCTTCACACGCCCGCCCCCCTCCTCCTCCTCAAACCCCTCTCCAACCCTTTGTCCAAAACACACAATCCTACCCCCCCCCCTCCCCCACCTCAAAATGACTTTCTCCTTCAAAATGCCCATCTCCCTCTCCATCTCCATCAACCTCCCCCCCGCCCTCAAAGCGCCTTTCCGCCGCCTCGCAAAAGCACTCACAGACCCCGCTCCCTCCCTCACCCTCGGAGCAACATCCCTATACTGGCCCGGCTTCACTCGCCGCGCCTTCCATGTCCTCAGCCTCGCCTTCTTCGCTGCAATCGTCCACTTCGCCATCATCGCCGTGCTCGGCACAAAACTGCTCCAGCTCGAGCCCACCATGTCGTGCCGCAACAACGGCATCCTGGGCGCCTGGACCGAGGAACTGAGACCCTATCCGCTCACGCTTATCAAGTTTGGAGAGCCCGCGCGGAGGTTCAGCATGAGCGAGAGTTCGGGCAAAGGGTGTGTGTGTGTTGTGTGTTATTTCCCCCCATTCAAAGCCCCCCCCCTTTCCTCTTCAAATTCAGTCCCAAGTTTTTTATTATCACATATTTCGCACTTTTGTCCTTTTTTTTATCCTCCGTGCAGAACGATACAAACTAACTGCCTTTCCCCCCCCGAAAAAGTGCCTTGATCCCCTTGACACTCCTTAACCCCTCCATCATCCTCTTCCTCCTCTCCATCCTCCTGATGCACCACCGCTCCTCCCGTGGCATATCCAATCGCGCGGGCCTCTTCTCTTCTGCCCCCATCATCCTCCTCTGCATCCTCGGCGCCACAGAAGACGCCTGGCTCGACCCCTCCACCCGCGCCCCCGCCAAAGGCAAAACGTACCCCCCGTGCTGGGTTGCGGCGCAGGACTACGTGGATGCAGAATCGCACATGAGGACGAGAGTTGCGCTGGGCGTTGCGGGGCAAACGTGCAGTGTTATTGCTGGAGGGATGTAAGTTGAGCCCATATCTTTACATTACCCCTTTTGTTTTGCACGGTGGAAAGTGCTGATCTGAAGCTAGTCTGTTGATTTACTTTTGCTTCGCGATGCTAGCTGCATGGCGGAATTATCCCGCAGCGCTATTGGCATGGGAGGCAAGGGAGAGGGAGGGCAGGCTGGAGAGGGGAAGCGCAGTTGTGATGCAGGTGCTTCCTGCTGAGGGGGCGACGACGAGGGCAAGTCGGGAGCAGGGAGAGGGGGTGGAGAATCCGTTTGCTACGTTGGTGCAGACGAGGGCGAATACGCCGGCTTGCGTGCAGGCTTCTGCGTCGCGGACGGGCAATGGACCCAAGAAGTGTTATTTGTGTCCTGCGCCTGCGGTGGGGAGTTCGTTGTCGTTGTCGTTTCCGTTTTCGACAAGGGTGGTGGATGAGGAAGCGGGAGAGGGGAGTGCGGATTCGCTTGGGGAGGACGAGGTGGTGAAAAGGGACGGGGAAGGGAAGGGTAGTGCGGAGTAAGTCATGTGTTTCTTTTGGTCCCGGTGGGGAGGGGATATGCTACGAGGTAATGATTTCTTTCGGTCTTGTGGTCCATGTTGAGATCATAGTACCTCAAATATAATATTAAACAATGTCCAGGAGCTGCTTCTTCTCAGACGACCTACCAAGTAACAATAGCAAATAACAACAGATGTAGAAGACAACGCAGAAAACAAATTGATTCGATAGCTACATAGAAAGCCAGTGCCTCCGCTCAAGAAAAGACTATTTGTGGGGTACTTGCTTACTAAAAAGACAAAAAGCTCATTATATCCAAGTAATTACCGATCCAGGCCAGAATTATCTACATGCGGCTGCGGTACGGCCTCGGCACAGGGGGCTGGAAGAACCGGTCTGGCAGCTTGTTGCCATACTCGTCAAACCTGTAGTCCTCCTTTTGCTCGATCCACATCTATATCAATGATTAGCATGGCTGGATGGGAGTTGGTCCTGGGCTGTCTGGGCTTACCTCGCGATCTTTATACTCCTTGGATAGGGGAACTGGTTGGGGGTTCAGTATTTCTTCATCGCCGAAGCCTGCATCGCCTTTGAACCTACGATGGTAGTGGGAGGCACCAATAGGTTGAGGAGCGCCATATTCGGCGTACTCCCCTTGTGGGCCGTGAGAGCCGTGGTGGCCGGGCTGTTGGGGCCTGTGAGAAGAGCTCTGCATCCAGGAATCGCGCTCTGGGAGGCGGTCTTCATAGGCTTCGGGGCGGCGGCCTAGAGGTTCCGGGAAGGGGCGCTGCTCAGCTTGACGCTGCTCGGGGTACTGGGAGCGGAAGTGGTCTTGTTGCTCATAGCGCTCGTCGTACTGGGCTTCATAACGGGGTCCGCCCCTGCGGTCGATATGAATATCGGCTTCGACGTGCTCATTGGGACCGTGCTGATCGTAGTGGATGTGCTGGCGAGGCGCGTGCTGATCATAGTGGACCTCGCGATGTTCCTCATAGCGAGGACCTTGGCGGTCGCGCTCAATCCAGACATCGCGTTCCTCGACACGACGGGGGCCAGCGTCGCGCTCGATGAAGACCTCACGCTCAACACGCTCGGTGGTAGTATGGCGGGGCGCGTCACGATGAATGTCAATGTCGATATGGGTATCCTTGTGGGTCTCATGATGCTCGTGATGCTCGTCCTTCTTTGACTTGGGTTTCTTGGGCTCTTCCACGGGCTCGAGGGCTGTCAGGAAGCCAAGGACCTCGCTGAGACTGGTATGAGCGATCTGAAGCTCCTTCTCTCTGTTCTCGAGCTTCTCCTTCTCGCTTAGCAGCCAGTAGAGGCGGTGACGGACACCAATACGGCGGCCAGCCTCGACATCACCACCAACGCGTTCGGTATGGGGAGTGATATTCTCAAGGGCGCCACGCACATCGCGCATGGCTCCGTAGACCCATTTGGACTTGTCGGGGTTGGACTCAAGGGCATCGTGGACTTCGCGGACAGAAAGCAGGCGACGAACTTCGTCGAGGTCAGAGCGGACACGGCCAATGATGCGCACGTAAACGGCATTGGAAGGACCAACATCGCGAACTCGTTTGGCCTTGTACATAAACTCGCCGAGCTTGTAGGCGCCGCCAATAGCCGTGGCAGCGGCGCCGACAGTGAGAATCTCTCCTTTAACCATGGTGGAAGGTGCAACGTGTGGGAAGCTATGGGTAGCTGTGCAAGCGGTGTGGGTGTGTTGCTATTTTAGTGTAATGGTGTTGTAATGGGGCCTGCGGAGCTGCGGATGCCTGGTGGGAGCATCCCGCGCAGGTGTTAACTGCAGCAGATGGGATGAATTGATTGTCTATGTGGTGTTTTGTGATAGTGAAAGGTCTCGTTGTTGTTCAGTCTCAGCTCCTGGCGGCAGGGTGGCTGGGAGATGGTCTGTTGTTGTATGGATTGGGCTTAGACCTAGGGGCAAGGTACCGAGGTTATTCCTATTCAGGCTAGCATGTGCGTATAGCCAGGAACGAAGCTCGGTCAAGACGAAAAAGTGGGAAGACCACTCGCTCCAGCATCAATGCTCCAACTGCTATTATGCATTATGACTTGCAGTATAGTTCTTTTCCTTTGCTGAACTATTAAAAATACCTTTGCCCCACTCGCTCCTGTTCTTTGAGACATTTCCAACTGTGCTAGGTAAAGCGTGGCCGTTGTCCCTCCAAACGCTATACCCCCTGTTGTCCAGTCGACCATTGAATGTATAATTCAGTGCATATCACCCTATCCAAGAGCAGAAAAAATCTTGTTTCTTCGCCATCGTCCTCAATCAATCAAGTGCAGACGAGCCATGGCCTTTAAACTTAAACCTTTCGAGTCCTGTTCATCCATGGGTACTGTTTGACACGTCACCCAAGCATAAGCGCGCTGCTGCCAATCGCCTACAATGTGCATCCTCACCCTTCCCTGTCTCTAACATCGCCGACCTAGTCACTATATTTCTCTCTTACTTCATTGGACGCTCCCTTGTCAGCTTTGCGCATGCGAATCAATACCCTCTCTGTCAACTTTACAAATAGAAAGATATCTCCTATACCCAAGTACTAATACTACTTATCTATGATGTCGCAGTACCGCAATCTGCACATTTCCATGATCCTGAGACTCATCTCCATCATCACCAATGTTCTGATTTTTAATACTTGTCATGCCACCGCTCTTGGACAATCCGCTAGGTATAGTAATGACTGAGAAGACTGAACCTGACTGCAGAATGCGTCTCTCCATTTGACTGGCGCGGCCTTACCAAAATATGATGGCAAAGTTGAAAATTCACTACCATACACCTACCTTGGAGGAGCTAATAGTGGAGATTAGATAGTTCATATACCAACCTCTAGATATAATCAGAGTTATGCATGATAACTGTCTCGCTAGCTTTACCCTTAAGCCACCTATACCTATGCAAGTTAGTACATGGTAAAACATATATCGAGTCGACTAAACGTACCTAAAGGTCACTGAAAAAAAAATCCTCCCGAAGCTAGCGAACGTGTGAGGTCCTGACATACGTAAGTCCTGCAGCAAAGTCTTAGCTCTGAGAAGGTTTCAGGGTAGCTCAATCAAGCGGTATGCCTTGATATTTATTCATAGTGATGATATTGAATACGTCCTCGCAGCACTATAGGTAGGCCAAAAGTAAAGCATACTTCGAGCATATCGGTTCTGGCTTGCTTAGGAGATTAAGAAGCGGGTTGCTCCAATTTAATATATCTTCTACACACCGGTCTTGCTCAGAACATCATTATTAGAAACAAGACAAAGCCCGCTACATTTAGAGATAGCATGTACGTGTGCAGATGAAGTCCCACATTCTGTATTTCAATGCTGACTTGAGTTTGATAGCACCAATAAGAAAATCAAGTTAAGAACGATGCCTTCCGAAAGAGAAGTAAGTTCTGGAAGACGCAACTCGACAAAAAAGGCCGATAGGATTTGGGAGGAGGCGTTGACGGTGCTGAATCTGCTCAATGGAGTCTAACATGGGAATCAATGAAAGATTTGAGCAAAATAGCGGAGATAATGCAAAAACAGCAATAGGAACAGCGTAAGGAAAATGGCTGGACTGACTTTACACATCACTTGAAAAGTAGCTAGTCACTAGACTTAATTTTATATACCTCCAAGGACTTATAAGAAAGATATATCGCATATCTCTAGCATTCGTATCAAAGCGTAATCTTCCCAAATCCACAGTCCACAAAGATCTATCTCCCCACCACCTCAAAACCTAATCAAAGCCCCCTACTTCCCATACTTCGCAATAAAAGCCTTAACCTTCGGATCGCTCAGCCGCAACTCATTCCCCTCCGCCTCCAACAACGCACCCTGTCCGTCCTTCACCTGCCTCTCTACACTCTCCATCTGGGCCTCAAGCCGAGAATTCGTCAGACACACTTGTCTAAACGACGTGAATTGATATAAAGCGTGGGTGATAGCTTGTGTGTCCTTGTCTGCTTTGCTTGTGCGCTCAGCTAGTCTATCGTGCGTCGATGTTGAGGTGGACTCGTAGTGATCTTGAAGCTTCTTTTCCTGTTGGAGTTGAGTTTGTAGGAGAGTGTCTTGTAAGGATTCCATGGTGTCTTGATTGAATGGTATGCCCACGTGACGAAGGGCGTCTTGGAGGGCTGCTGGGAGGTCCAGCGTCTTTGTTGGCCTCAATTTTACCAGGGGCGTGAAGGCAGATAATGGTCCAGATGTAGTCCTTCGTTTGGACGGTGTGGTTTTTTGCACATTGTGTGTGTCTGGTAGACGTTTTGATGCTGCATCGCTAACTTGTACAAGGGCCTGTTGGAACTCGTTTACGTCTTTAGTACTTGTGGTGATGGTATCGAGGCGCTTGCCCATGTAATCAAGCGTGGATAAGACCTGTAACTGTCAGTTAAAAAAAATAAGTCGATCGAAAACATACGTAGTCGAGCCAGGCTCTTCTTGCTTGTGTCATCTCACGTTCTTTCCGCTCCTTCATCTCGTTCATAGGCTTCCTTAGCTCATGCTCGACCACCATCTCAGCGACAGATGCAATCTCTGAGTGCAGATCCTCCATTTCAGCTTGTAGCGCAGCCTTCTGCCCTTTGAGCTCTTCATCTGAAACATTAGGGTGGCCATTTGAGGATTGCTCAGATAGGTTACGAAGGTAGACTGCATCTACCCGTGCTTTGATTTCACTAGTCCGGAAAGAGACAATAGCTTTGCACCACTGATCGATGGACTTGTCATCTTCGTTTTCGTCATCTAGTCCTGTGACTAACTTGGAGACAATACCTGGAAGTTTGCTGAGAATCTGATCGTCAGATGCGAGTCGCTCGGTTAGATAGCTCTTGATTGTGGATTTCTCGGTCTCAACATCCTTGTATGATTCGGCCAATTGCTCAGTCATAGCCACAGCTATATCATCAATCTGGTAGAGTTAGCCAAACTTGTATGCATGTATAAGGAAATAAACATACAGCAACATCTAGTCTGGCCTTTTCCTGACCCACCTTTCTTCTCCTCTCATTCCGTGCGTGTTCGGCCTCCAAATTAGGTTTATCGAGTGCTTTCAATTTTACCAAGGCATCTTTCTGAGCTTCTAGAATTTTACATTGTGCCTCTATGGCCGTGGTAGAGACCTGTAGGGATTCAATGGCCGATGTGATGTCGTGGTCCAAGATGGGACGAATAATCTCGCCTCCGTTTTCGTACTGGTGCAAAAGTCCCCTCTTCTTCAGTGTTTGATATCTAAGAAAAATGTTAGACTCATGGCTTCCATCTTGATTGATAGCTACCCACAATTCGAGTTCTTCCTTTGTCAATAACGTCTCCTCGTGCAGGTATTCATCAACCCATGCTGCAGTCTCCTGCTTGATATGCTCGTCCTCGAAGCCTAAAAGGATTTTGTCGAGATCTACATTTAACTCGCGCTCCTCAAGAACATTTAGCAGGTGATGAGCTGCTTGTTCCTCCTCCATTTCGTGTGTATAGCGTTTTGGAGGGGATGTTTTGTGATGGAGCGAATGCGGTTAGGCATGGCTTAAGTGTTACGGCAAGCTGCAGAAGCTAGTCACGCAGTCGCGTTTCCCACGCGACTCGCGAATCACTTTATTCCCCGAGTACCACATAAAACCAGCTTTTCGGTATCGTGAGCCCAAATATAATCAACATGGCCTCCTCAACTCTCGAACCCGTTATATCCCACTCTGAACCCTCGCAAAACGGCCAAGACGCAAATACATCCTCGTCCAATGGCACCTCTACAATACCACCCACCACACCCACAAACCCCTCTCATGAAGAATACCAATACCTCAACCTAATCAACGACATTCTCCAAAACGGCGAACACAGACCCGACCGCACCGGCACAGGAACCTACGCCATCCCCTTCCCTCCCCAACTGAAATTCTCCCTCTCCCGCCCCTCCCCACCTCCACACACCCAACCCTCATCCTCCCCCTCCTCACCACGAAACGTGTCTTCCTCCGCGCTGTAATCGGCGAACTCCTCTGGTTCATCGCCGGCTCAACGCACTCCGCCGCCCTAACCGCCTCTGGCATAAAAATCTGGGACGGCAACGGCAGCCGCGCATACCTCGACAGCGTCGGCCTCTCGCACTACGACGAGGGTGAATTAGGCCCCGTGTACGGCTTCCAGTGGCGCCATTTTGGCGCAGAGTATCGGGGCCATGCGCACGATTACACGGGCGAGGGCGTGGATCAACTAGCGGATGTAATCGACAAATTGCGGAATAAACCACATGATCGGCGGATTATACTGAGTGCGTGGAATCCGGCTGATTTGAAGAAGATGGCGTTGCCGCCGTGTCATATGTTTGCGCAGTTTTATGTTTCGTTTCCGAAGGGGGCGGAGAGGGGGGTGTTGCATTCGTTGTTGTATCAGAGGAGTTGTGATATGGGGTTGGGGGTGCCGTTTAATATTGCGAGTTATGCGTTGTTAACGCATATGTTGGCGCATGTGTGTGATTTGACGCCGGGCACGTTTACGCATACGATGGGGGATGCACATGTGTATGCGGATCATGTTGAGGCGTTGAAGGTGCAGTTGGAGAGGGAGCCGCGGGAGTTTCCGATGTTGAATATTAAGAGGGATGGTGGGGGGAGTATAGATGGGTGGACGCCAGAGGAGTTTGAGGTTGTGGGGTACAAGCCGCATAGCGCGATTGCTATGAAGATGAGTGTATAAGTACTATGGATGTACGAAAAAAAGGGTTGATGATATATATGAGGGTTTTAGACCAGATAACGATGAATATACCAAGAGGATCTAGGTCTGGCACGCGCCAGTTTGCTTCATTATTAGAAGAGTTTCAATTTAGTTGTTATACTAGTGATCTCCTAGATAAAGCGCAAGTCGTCGGTGTAAGCAGTTAACATTTTAGTTAGCATACATCCGCTATATGCATCTCAACAACTGTTCATAATGCCAAATTGCCCCTTTCATATCATCCATTGCCTCGAGAGCGTAGTCATCATTTCATTAAACTGACACATATACTGTGCCTGCTGGCGGGTATCTCAAGCAAATCAACATTTGTTCAGCCCCATGAGGCCCTCTCTATCCCTCTCCATCCAACTCCAAGGCCAGAAGCAAACAACCGAAACGCAAACGTCCAAAATGAACTGATGCCAAAGACGTTGCTGCAATACCCAGAACTCCAATACCATATCATGAGTCAATTTCTCCAGTAGCTTCAAAATGGGCGTATCTCCACATTTTACGTCTGTAGCGCCCAATATTCGTCAATATTTTCAGGTAAGTCAATATCATTACGCTGAGCAAACTCCTTCCAGTTGAGTGCCGGATTATACCACTTCTTCGAGGTAACCCAAAAATTCTTCCTGATCTTAGCTATTGACTTCGAGGGTATGGTCCGCCTGACCTGGACCAGTGGCCACTCTGACTCTAGGACGCCGCCGCCTTTGCCCCGAATACTCAGCTCCAAGCACTGCGCAAACCAATCTGGAACTCCTATAATCTTTACTTTCTCAATGGCATGCAGTGCAGTGAGGCTTTCAAGACTGAACATGTATTTTTGCATGTTGTCGGGCAAGACAGGATAGTTCGGCCACTCAGAACGCAAATTAGAGTTTACGTGTCCCGTTGGATTTTCAGTGACATAAAACGCGATCTGGAGTTCATGGAGTAATGTCTTTTTCGATTCGTCTTCCAAGTGTTCTTTGAGAATGTCGACAAAGTATTCGAGGCGTGAGCGCTGGCGGATTGCTCCCCAGTGACGATATTCGTCAAGTTCTAGATGGATGCGGATACTGCGCAGATTGCGGAGCAATGGAAGGCCAACGTCCCTGCCTAGTGGTCCAAATATCAATGGAGAGCGTAGAGAAGTAGTCCCATGCGTTTGAGCATCCACCGTAAACGTATATGTGTTCGATCCATACAAAACGGCTGCAAGATTAGCACACAAACGATAGTTAGAAAAAATTGCTGTCTTACCTCGAGTTTCGTTGGACACTTCCTTATTGACAAAAAATATTTGCGTCTGGATCTTGGGCCAATGACGTGGTTTGTGTTTCCGTCTGCAACCATGCTGGCATACACGCCTCTGTCCCATCGAGAGAAGTACAGGTTTTCCGCATTTTGTTGTAAGATGAATATTCCAGTTACACTTCCCGTCTATACTACAGCCTCGGTCATGTGATATGACTAGATTGTACGGCAGGAAGTACTGGTAGACGCGAATCCGCAACTCAGCTGGAAGATCCATGAACCGAAAGTGGCCTTGGCGGAGATATGATGCTTCATTTGTGGTCGTGCGGTCGTCTTCATTGACTATAATTAGCTCTTTCCCCATGTACCTTTCCTGGACGAATTCCACGTCGCCATCGTCGGGACCAAACGTGTTGGCTGATAGCCCGTTGGCGAATGTCTGACGGGCTGTGAGATTGGTTTTTGCCATCTTTAACCAAGAGTGCGAGGATGTTTGAAAGTCTGTTGTGCAAGATATGATACTCAGAGGTGGCTAAGAGTTTTATCGTCAGGGTACCAAGGCATGACCGACTCGGTGAAAGTACTGCGCCGCAAGGCTGTGGTGTGTATGCCAAGCCCCGTATCCTGGGGAAGGCAGCTGCGAGCCTTGTCGCCTGAGCCGAAAGAACCTGAAATTTTAAATCCGTACACTGACGTCCTTTCATGTATCTCCAAAGGATTCGACAGAAAACGCTGCACCCCGCCAGGCAACATTGCTAAGCGTGGGGAATACGGGACTAGCCGCGCGCTATCGCAGCCTTCGGCACCCTCTTTCCAGGTCGAGAACCAACGGTTGGCAGAAGAAGACATCGACTCTTTCGCCCAGTCTCAACTCTCAAATATAACTTATCCTCTTGCAAAGAAGCGCATCCAATCCCAAACCCGCCGGAAATGTAGTATACACACCACAGAATGTTCTTCTGGTTTCCAGGCCCGCAATAACCAACAATGCCAAAAGGCCGGCAAATATTGAGATAGTATACGCCTTATACAAGCCAGTGTTGACAGCCGGAAGAACAATGTGTCCGTCCTGTTGTTTGAAAAACTGCCAGAGCATTGCACACAGTGTCCCGAAAAGCAGGTAAATGCTGAAGATGGTGAGGGCAGTACAAGTCGCAGTGTAAATGAGACCTTTGCCAGGAAAAGGCACAAGCGTGAGTATTGTCATGACCAATTGAATCATTAGCGGAGCAAAGAAAAAGGTCCTAATACTCCAGAGCCGCAAAATATTTATTGGGTCTGAAGCGATTGATGGCCGGATAATAATATCCTCTTTGCATTTTGTGTCCAGCGACGACGCAAGCACGCGATCTGATTCGACATCAACGTAGTGGAAATCATCTACAAGCCACGGCGCAACAGTAAGGCGATAGAGACCAATCAAAGTGATGAAAGCAAAGATAGTCGGCACGGCAAGTTCCTCACCAGAATCACCTTCTTGAAAGCCTTTCGCGAAATCAGCCAGTGTTTGCGCACCCTGGAGGGCTACGATTGTCGTTTGGGCAGCAGACTTGGACATGAGGTTGATGTGTGTATGTCTCGGGACATGAATGCAACACGGTCGCGCATCTTCCGCTACTATCTGAGAACTCTCCCACGAATTGCCGGTCCAGAAAGCGCTGTTCGCAGCTGCAGCATCATATGACGACCAATTTGGCGTGGTGGCTCTTCGCACTGCAATGGCGTAGTACCGCCAGACAATGGTTGTTGGGTTGTATAAGCAAGCAATGTCTAGCCATCTTGGCTGTCTTGGATCAAGTCGGACGATAGTAGGCCCACCGACGAAGACATGTGCAAGAAGCGGGGCAAGCGCGAGTGTTAAAAGCCAGATCCATTCCGAAAAGGTGATCCTGGAGGATTGCAGGCTGAAGAAGAAGCGCATGCGTTCTGTTGGATCGATTTGCGGCGCGGGAAACGAGGCGTTCTGCCAGTACGCTGCCGCCGCTATAGAGGCACAGTTCTGCAATATATATATTAGCCGCAGTTTGCTGACTCTTTGGCCACATCGTTCAGGAGACATACTGTGGTCATGGCGAATAAAGGCGTTCCATTGTGCGAATTGTACGTTCAGTATTCTAGGAGATACAAGAAATACTCTGCGAAATTTTCAAAGATGCACCTCTCAAAATGCAAGGTGGTCAGTGTCCCTCGTAGAATCTATTTCAAGTCTAAAAACCGGGGAATCTACGGATTGGTGTAGTTCTGGCTAAATGGGAAGGTGCTCATCTCGGTATAATTTCCCACAGGGTAGCGACTCCGGTAACACAAGAAAGCAAACTGACATCGCTCAAGACAGCGACGATCCTTGCTACATTGTTTCGGAAGAAGCTAATTACACGAATGTCTTTTCAAGCATCAATGTTACTATCTACTGATGAACTTCACGCTTGGCAGGTAGATCTACCTCTGTGCGAAACAAACTGTCTTATCAATTACTCCATTCGGCCCTACACAAGTCTGCATGATAGTCAATACGAACCTCATGCGTACTGTTCCACTAGCGCCTCTTGATGTCTCTATAGAAGGGTCTCGGTTAGGAGACTTCGCTAGGCCTAGGAGAACGTTCTGTATATCAAGGGTATCTTTGAGAATTATACTAAGCACTATGATGACATTCTGGGCAAGGTTATCCGCTAAGTCGTCTTTGAAGATCCATTACCAAAATCGTGCATGCACGATATCGAACTTGCCTAGATACTCCACGGGGAATGGCTAGAAGCAAGCGTGCATTCACCGAGAAACATTACGTGGGCGGATGATATTGGTCGGCTGAGATGTCTATTGCGTCGAGATTGGCCGAGGGAAGCATGGCAGCAGGCTCAGACAACCAAACGTTGTTTGTAATGGTGGTGAGTCTAGAATTTCCGTTGGCTCTGAGAATATTACCCGACGTGCGGCCCCAGATCAGCGATACAGAATCTGTAGGAATTATGGAGTGTAAGAGGTTGCCTGCAAGCGACTTCATCCAGTGCTGGTAGAAATTGAGGCTGCTTAGAAGAGCGTATGTTGGCCCGATATGTTGTGGTGTTCTCACCGTGTCGAAGCAAGCGCATTGCGTTTCCAAGGAAATGGGAAGCTTTGTAACGAGACTTCAGCCACAGTGTCGAGATGTTGCAGGAAGTAGAAACTATATGGCACAAGACGCTTATACCAGTTTCTCACGGTGAGATTAGGGCTACCGCTCGCATAATCTTGCATCAGAGACAGCGGCACAGTTGCACTCTGTGGAGAGCATCCCTGGTGTTAATGTATTTGAGAGGTTGATGACGTATCACGACGTCGGCTATGTGTAGAGATATTCTCTTGTGTACAATTCATGGTGATGTATTGCTCATATGTATCGCATTTCCAGTGCATCTTGGCGTAAGATGTGACACGCACCCCACATGTCGTGCTGGTACTCTGATGTAACTCTTCAGGTTGCAATACTGCTGGCATGACAGTTGCAACCCCCTATGCCTAATAGCGTTTGACTACTAGATACCAAGAGTCAGATTCTAGATGAAGTGTCGCACTTTAGAATGGTCATAGGGTTAATGCTTTCTTGACGACGGTACACGCCTGTGGTCCCTGCTGAGCTTCATGTTCCGTGGTCGTCCTTGGCCATTTCTGCTGCAAGCCATTCTGCTTCATGCTGCATCTCTTGGTTGGTACGGGGCTTTCGACTATCGTTGTCCACGGCAGGAAATTTGCCTCTCTTTTCATCCTGGGCAGAGTCCCTTTCCTTCAATTGGTTTCCCAAGTGGGCATCGTCACTTTCCATCATTGCGTAGATAGCGTCTATACCTCCGTGTTCTTTGAGGTCATCTGTTCGACGCGGTATAATGTGGGCGTGAACATGGGGCACACTCTGACCGGCATCTAGGCCATCTTGAATGGCAATATTAAGAGATGAGGCATCAAAGACGCGCTCCACCATACGCGAAACGCGCTGCACGGTCAAAAACAGGTCCTGAACCTCTGCTGTGGACAGGTCGTTGAAGCGCGGCACTACGCGGCGCGGCGAAACGAGGACATGACCTGGCAAGAGGGGCTTGAGATTGACAATAGCGAAGGAATAGCGCGATAGGTGGAAGACCTGCGAGGTGACAACAAAGGAGCCAAACTTGATGGCATCTTTGGTAAGCGGCATGTCTCCAATTGTCTAATGCAGGAATCAGACGCTTGGTGAAGTCAAAAAGCAGCAGAGTGATGGTCGTATGGTCGTATGGTCGTATGGTACGGAGTGCTATGGCCAGTGGCCGGAGACCGAATCGGACGTGGCGCGGGGCCATGGTCCGAAACAGCGGAGCGAATGCAGAGGAGGTGAAAAGGGAGCCAAGGGACCCCTGAAGCGCCATGCATTCCATAGGTCACATGCCACAGCGACGGCGTGGTGTTTCTCTGCAAATTCATTCGCGTTTGGGTTTTGACCACTCCAACACCGTGGGGAGACATCGTGGGGTGAAGGTGTTGTGCAAGGCACACTAGACCGCTAGAGGCTCCATGAATTTCTGTGCCTACGCCTTCGCTCTTACCTGACCGTAATCTGGCTTTTCTGGTATAACTACCACCAGGACGTCGTCGTCCATCCTGTCTTTGCATTTACCTGTCTTACTCTTATCAGATCTACCTGTCTTACTACTCTTCACCCATCACTCACCACTCCCCACTCACCACTTATCACACACACTTGTTACCTATCCACACCTTTTTTGCTGCTTTTGTGGAGCGTGCTGTGGACCCCCCTCATCCACCCATCTCCCAGCCCGGATTAGGCTTTTACTAGCTTTGTTTGCCTTTTCCACCACACCAACGCGTCCGCCCAGTCTCTCATAGTATTGCTTGGCTGGCGTATTAGGTTTTGTGCATCAACGCCTCTCAAACATATTGCCCTACAAGCTCCGTCTGCAAGCCTTACCGTCATCGCATCTCGCTCCACTTTGAGCATCTTGGCTTGCACAATCTCACACAAATCAAAAGAGGGCCCGGTCCACATAGCTACTACCGCGCTCGCCTCGAAGCCTGGCTGCACTTAAAGCACAGCGCAAACATTGTTTTGACCCCTTGCGTTGGTCGACCATAAGATAAAACAAGGATTTCATCTCGGACTTCTTCGCCTCGCCGGAATCCACTACTTTGCTTGCTCATCAACTTTCTCAGTCAGCCGAACACACGCCGAACGCTTGATTGATATAAGAATTACGGCTCCCCGTCCTGATTCACTATACTGCAATTTCGCCGACCCTAGGAATACTTAGCATTACCACTACTACCACTACCATCACACCACACCACACCACATCTCAACACAAACCACCACAAGCCATGGATATCGCCACATCCTCCCGCCCCTTCTTCGCCATGCCCTCCCCCTCCCCCGAAGAAAAAATCTCCCTTCAAGCAAGCAACACAGTATACACCTACCACTGCCTCTGCTCCCATCTCCTCCTCGCAACAACAACGCCTCTCCCCTCCCTCCCAAAGCGAAACCACTGCCTCGACAAAGCACACATCATGCCCCTCCCCCCACCCCCCGTCCCCACCTCCCGCAAAAACTCTAGAGGGGCGCAACAACCCGCTCCCTCAGACCACTACGGCCTCCTTCTCAGCACCCGCATTGACAAAGTCGCTGAAACCATCACGAGCGATGACGGCTTTGAGAAGAGGTACCTTCAGCGGTGTGGGCGGTGCGCGCTCGTCGTAGGGTATCAGCTTGATTGGCAGCAATTTGCCGTCGATCGCACGGGTCGACGGGAGGATTATGTCTTCTTACTGCCCGGCGGATTCATGACGACGAGCGAGATGGTGTTGGGCAAGGCCGGTGGTGCCCCACCAGCAGGGGGTGGGATCGCTGCTGTCAACGTTACGGAAGTCAAGGTTTAGTGGGGGGGAAAGTAACGGTTTCTTTTCCTCCCCCACCACCCGGACGGAGTGTGCACGGCAAAAGAGTCGGTCGGTTCCGATTCATGTACATATCACGACTACAGCATATATGGTTTTCTTTTCGTTTTTCCGAAGGAAATTTGGGGGAAAAGGAGGGTGGTACAGACTGGGCTATTGTTTCGGGGTGTTTTGTTTCTTTCGTTTACCTCATTACGATACCCCATTGGCGACGCGCAAGGCTTCTCGCGCTTACTAGAAGCCTACACGATGCGTAGACAGCGTCCCATTTGGATCCAAAAACAGACTTCTGTTGTTCCTGGTTGTTTTTATTGTATACAAGGTTTTTTGCATTGCTTTCTACTGCCTATGTGACTGACTGTGTCGACTCCCCTCGTGGAACCCTCTCAGGGGTGTTTACCAAAACAAACCAGATTGAACAATCCAACGCCGATGTTGCGCATGCTGTCCCAAAACCGTGACCCGTTTCGTTACATGCCCGTCTCCTAAGTCGTGATGTGATGAAGAATATTGAGGAATGAAGAGAAAGAAGAGAGCAAGCGGGGGCTAGAATCAATCTAGTTCTCCGCAATCGTCTTTACGAATTCTGTGGTGACAGGTTAGAAGTGTGGAGGGGGTGGATGTGCGGGGTTTGGAGGCATACCCCTGTAATCAACCTCGTTGTTGCTCGCATCGATGGTGCTCTTGAATAGCTCATCGACCTCCTCCTCACTCATCTTCTCGCCAAGATTGGTCAAAATGTACTTGATTTGGCCTTTGCCGACAAAGCCCGACCGGTCCTTGTCGAATACCTGGAAGCCGCGGATGTACTCCTCAATGTCAAAGGGTTCGCGGAAACCACCGGGCCGGTTGAGGATCTTGGAGAAGGTTTCGAAATCGACTGTTTGGGCATCAGTATGTTTTCGTGTTGCCGCTGTTAAATTTAAGGCAACGTACAGTCTGCACCAACACCGCGCTCCAGATCGCCAATCTCAGCGAGAGTTGGGTTCTGTCCGCAAGCACGGAGTAAGTCGCCCAGCGATGCTCGGTCGACCTTGCCGTTGCCGCGCTTGTCAAAAAGCTGAAATGCTTCGCGGTAGTTGGTAGAAGCCTGATGACTGTTATCCATTGCTGCTCTTCAACTTTTTTGTTCTTCTTCTTTCAAATCAGGGCTCGAGGGGTGATTGGGGAGTGCGGGGTCAAGTGAGAGTTTCTCGGGAAAGAGTGCCTGTGCGTGTTTGTAGCACCCAAGGCGGTATGGGAATGTTGTTTGTGCCGCCGTTGCTGTGGCTGTCGCGGCCGACTTTGGTTGTTGGGAGCAAGTCCTGACCAACCAACAGAATCCAATCGCTGGGCGGGGCATGTGATGGCGCGAGAAAGTAGGGTCTACATACCATTGTGTATATGTTTGAGCAAGGTCGAACAGGTAGGTGTAGGAGGATAGTCAAATGTCCAAAAACAGTGTCAGGGTAGAATGAAGTGTAGATTGAGTAGTGGAAGGGCCTGTTTGATGTACGTTGAGCGTGGACCAACACTAGGCGGTGTGTCAAGCGCAAATATTGAATGCCAAGCTTTTGCACTCGTCGTCCAGGCGACGCACTCAATACCACCACTAAGCGCCCATCACCACAACCACACCCACCAAGAGCCAGTGATCAGCCTGCTTCCAATGTCAGTGACAATGTTCTCCCAGCGATCACGGAGTCCATAAGATGACGATGCTTCTGCATCATCGCTTCCACACCCACTATGTACGCTTCCTATGAGCACCTAGTTTACATAACATCTCAACACATACACACTGATACCTATCTCTTCAAATTCGCCCCTATCTCTACACTGATCCTACCTCAAGCCACCTGACGCCTGCATAAAAAGAATCTCGCGCCTGGGCTGTCATAGACCCAGAGAAGCTTATCCCATCGCCCAGAGAGCTTGTTTTTACGTACTGATCAACCGAGTGCAATCCCACCAAGGCGTTCGAATGACCAGTCGTGGGGAAGTCAACGTAAGCTTTATGCTGTGCTACTCAGCTAGGAATCTCGCATCAGAGGCGGGGCAGTCCAACCTGCATTGCATCGTGACTGACGGGACGAAATAACATGACACATGGTACACCCTGCCACTGCTGGCATCATCAAAGGCATTACGAGACATGGCTACCTTTGCAGCAGGATCCAACCAATTAGTATTGAGAAGGTTACATCTCTAAAGGTTGCTACCCTGCGATTTGGGTGAAAAAAAGAAAGTAACTGACATTCCCAGTTCGAATACTTGAAGACACGGACCATTTCTATGTATAAGACGCACATGACTGATTCTAGGCTTGTTTTGCGATTGATGGAAATAAGACATGTCTAAGGAAATAACTATTCAAACTACCTGCATTACTGGTGGCTGATAATGTCAGGGGTAGATGATTGGCGTGTGGCTGATCCCTTCAATTAGTTTTGGATGTAGAGGTATTATGTCGTGCCGTTATTTATTTCATGTGTATTTCATTCTTCAAGGTTGCTACCTAGGTAATGTAGTAAATCATTGAACTAGTTGAGGTTTGCTGCTAGACGGCTGTGTGTCAGCTTCTGACTTAGGTAGAACGCCTACATGTTTCATCAATCTCTGACAGTTCAAATAAACACAGAGAACTGATAGCCTTTTCCATAATTTTGTAAAGAGTTCGAACATGGAAGCACAATGTACCACAAAGGCTTTGTTCATTCAGTCTATGTAATGCCTTTGTGCAAGCTAGCTAGATTGCTTTGTCACTTAGCGAGTCTTGCTTTGTTCTTTACTTGATGTCTTCGCCTCATCACTTTGTCCCGTATATGCCTATATGAACATTATTGATCCTCTTGTATATATCACAGTTTTCAAACAAGTCAGTCAACCTCACGCATCTCCGAAGAAATCAAAATTGAAAAAGCATCATGTCTACAAATCCACTCCGACAATATGAAAAGGAACAAATCGTTAATGAATGGTTCCAGAGGGACCCTTATCTCCACTACATTCCGGCAGATCAAACCATGCCTTACGAATTAACTATCTGTCTCGGCGATTTCCTCAACATAATTAGAACAAATGGTAGTGATACGTATATGGTAGAGGATATCATTAACATTTCACTGTGTCTACTTACTGAAATAAAGATGGGTTCGGACTGTCTTTTCTTAGCTACTTTTGATGCACGCATATTATGTGGTCTTGGTTCGGGGAAATTTGCCATTGATCATGTTTCTCAGATGCTTCAGGACGGATTGAGGGTACAAAATAGGAGGTGGGTTATTGTACCATGCACCGATGGTTTTTTAGATGATGATGATACACGAAAAGAGAGGGAGAAAAAAAGGAAAGAGAAACAGAAAGGCACCACAGTGAATAACGAAGGAGAAGTAGGGGGAACCCGCAACGCGGATTCTGCCTTTGGGGCGCATTGGGGCCTGATGATCATCGATACTGTGAAGAAGGTAGCAAGCTGGCTTGACGGCAAGGTTGACCTTGGCGAGGACAATAAGATCACTGATATGTTCAGAGCAGGCGAGGCAGCGGGGAAAGCTCTTTGCGGATACGAAATGGTGTTAAAATTAGAACACGGGGAGATGAACGTGCGTACGCTGAAATATGTTCCCCACCAGACGAACGACAACACCGTAAAAGGTGACGGAGGGGCATGCGGACCACACATGTTCGCCTGTCTCAAACATATTTTTGAAAACCCCGAGGCTCTAGAAAACCTACATGCGCACTTCAAGAAGAACAGTAGGGCCTCAGGGAACTTCAAAAGAGGCAAAGGGAGGTTCAATTCCTTGGCTATCCGAAGGGAGATACAAGAGATGATGCGTACCAGGAAGGAGAATTCAGAGAATGAGAATGTACTTCCATTCGGACTCACTCGCCCACTTCTAGAAATATTGGGGTTGAATATCTCAGAACAGCAGATTTCCGACGCAGTGAACAAGTTTCGGGGTACGGCTAGCCGGGTCCAGCAGCCTTCGAATATCCCTAATCAGCAGCCCTTGGACATCCCTAATACGCAGCCTTTAGATGTCCCTGGACCACTAGCTGCTCTTATGCCGGCATATCAAGTAGCTTGCGCTAGTGGCGTTTGCGATGCGACTGGCATTAGTAGCTTGGAGGACTATGCAGCGCAGATGCAGTTACATGAATCGTTTGGAAATGATAAGGCGCAAGCACCAGAAAATGCCCCGGAGAATGAAGTTCAGGATTCAGATGGGCCTGTATTGGATCAAGTTGAAGAGCCAATTGAGCCTGCTTCAAATCAGAATAAAGATTCAGTGGAGCCTCCGTCGGATCAAAATGCGGTCTCAGCTAAGCCTTCGTCGAATCGAGTTAAGAAGTCAGTTAAGCCTCCCTCAAAACCCAAGGAAGTTCCAAAAGGCCCCTCGGCAAAAGAGGATCAGGGCTCAAAGAAAGAAGCACGATCGGCTACCAAGAGTTCTGAGCCAGCTGATTCAAAATCCAAAGGCAAAGTAAACCCACCAAAGACTAAGCAGGCAACAAAGTTGAATGTACTAATCGATGGTATCACTTACATCATACCGCGCAGCGATAGAACGGTCTTGATACGGCATAGAGAGAATAGGTTATCGTGGCCCGCAGGCACCAGTGACCAACCACTACCAGATTTCTCAACTCTACGTAATCAGCAGCTCCAAGATTGGGTAAACACAGTACGTCGAATTGTCCAAGATAAGAAGGATAATAGCAACCACAACGACACAACATCCCAAGCTATGCTTCACTTCGAGTATAAAAGAACCTTTCTCACCGAGCCAGACGTCAACTTCACTAACACATGGAGTCGCGATACCAATGTTTTCCCCAATGGCCCTGACAAGAAGATGCCGGTTGATAAGATAAGACACGAGGTCATGAAGGTATATGAGCCAACGGCTTTACAGCGCATCACGCAGTATGCACAGAACAAGAGGAAGAATGCAGAGGATGATGAAGGTACTGCAGCAAAAAAACCACGGACCAAGATTGACCCTCCAAAGTCCGTATCCAATGCTTCAGCACCTGCACCTGTAGTTCCAGCACCCGTATCTGGAGTTCTAAAACTCAAACTTAGGGGTCTACAAGCTGGCGATCAGAATGTAGCGGGAGGTAGCACCATTACTCCTCTACCGGCACAGAGTACAGAATTAGAAAGTGCTGAAGGGTCTGAAGATGAAAATTTGGATACGCCTGAGGATGATGAACCAGAAGATATGGAATTATGAGAAAACCTTAAATAAGAATTTTGGTTGAAGTTTTTCTGGTGTCATATTTGATGTTAATTCAGGATAGTATTGCATTTGGTGCGGCGTTATACTATGTATTTTTATGTGTATCAAGATTAGTTAGTAACACATTTCCTGTTGGATTTGTATACTGTAGAACTATGTAGACTTAATGACCATAATAGATAGGCCCTTTACACGATTTAATTTTCATGGCCCTAATCTAAGAAGACCTAGTGTCTCCTTTCAGTGATATCATAAGACGTCTCTACTCCCGCTTCACGTCGAGATCTCATCACTTTTTATGTTCATATGATGGTAGTATCTGAGCCTCGGAGCCTTAGGTTGATTATGATAAGTTATCGTCAGGCTGGGGGGCTGCCCTGTAAGGTAATTTGTGCAGCATCGCCACGCCGACCGGTACCTTGTAACCAAAGGGAGCCAATTGCTACACCGCTGTATCCCGATTCACAACACCAGGAACCGAGACACTCACTCAATAGTTTCCCAATGGAAAGGCGGAACTCGAAACAGTTTGCCAGTACCGATTCTACTCCCTGAATCATTCCCACGCTGCCATTTGCCTCTGCCATAGTGGCTGTGAGTGTGGTTGTGAGAGTCAATTGGTCCGTCAATAATGGCAGACCCTCTCACCATCAACCTTAGCCTTATTTTGATATCTAAGTAAGTTATCCTACAAATATTTCTAGCGTTTAGTTTCCCTATAGCCACTAGCTTAAATCTATCTCGTAAGGATTCAAATGATCGGCTCAGGGATGACATAGCAGAGATTCTCGCACTGATTAAAAAACTACGGGATCAGCTGTCACAGAGCGGTGGAATTTCCTTGCCGATTATGCAGCTTCTAGAAGATTACGAGGCTTTCACGAAATTACCATACAAAAGGCCTCACACTCCTCTCGACGATGAGATTCCGGCTCCACCACATAAGCTGTAAAACATGGCGCCTTGCAGGGCGTAAATGTGATCTTGAATTCCGAAACCCACGGAGCGGCTCTGCATGTCGCCTGTGCCTTAGGCGACAAGTATTTAGCAGCTTTGTTGATATCCAAGGGCGCCGAAGTCAATGCTACAGGCGGTTATTTTGGAACGTCTCTACAAGCTGCAGCGTATTATGATCATATTGACCTTGTTTCCTTTCTGTTCGAACATGAAGCAGATGCCCAGCTGTCTTTCATGAGAACCGACGAAAATGGACTCCGCTACAGCCGGGGGTATAGAAATGCTCTGAATGCAGCATGCGGTGAAAACGCCTCGTAAAATTGCTCGTGAAAAAGGAAGCTGATATAAATATATGCCTTGGTGTGTTAATTTCTTAAATATATGAGATACATTACGCAATTGGGTTATTTACAAGAGCGCCATCGCTAATTGATATGTAGGAAGAGACGGAAACCCACTTATGGGAGCTTGTAAAAATAAGAACGTGGAGACAGCTCGACCCCTTCTCGATAACGGTGCACAGCTTCAATACCCAAAAAGCAGCACTTTTCTCAACCCCTTGAAGGAAGCAGTATCATGGAGACACGTACCTGACGAATTAGACAAGACCTTGGAACTTGCCACTCTCCTTCTCGATCGAGGAGCTGAAGTCAACTTGACGGCGCCAAAGGACCAATGAGACGGTTTTCCGCATACCGCGCTCCAGGCTGCATGCATGGTGGGCTACCTGGAGGTCGTGGAGCTTCTTTTGCAACGAGGAGCTGATCCGAACTTGGATTCACAGATGAAAATGCACACCGCCATCGACGCCGCCTGCTCAGCAAGGGGAACCCGTCAGGTCGAACTTGTCCAATTCCTCGTTGACCACGGCGCCAAGTGTTCCAGCAAGAATCAGCAGAAATGCGCACGGCAAGCCCAGAAATACGCAAAGGAAGTGCATGATCAGCTCCACCAATTAGTAAGGGAGGCGTGCTGATAGAATACTCTATTATTGTTCCGAATTTTGAAGAGACTCCCAGAACTATAATTGAGCAGGGGATAGTAATTAAAGCAGCGATTGATGACAACAACGAAATGATTGGTAACGTGATCAACAGGCCCTGGTTCTTGTTACACGCTGGCGTCCTAGAGGAAATAGGGCGATAGAATATTATTATATCGACCATGTTTTTGTAGGCCGATCGCACAACTGGATCTACTTTAAGATACTAGCTATGCCGTGGCGATTAGGCTCTTGACATGGCAATATCGCTTGTTTTCTTTGAACTCCTTGCTGAAATGTTCAATAATGCGTTCTTGCTCTCTAAGGAGTGACAAGTAGAGTGTGATCTCCATCCTATTCTCCTTTATATGACCAAATTCTATCTTGTTATACCATTTTTACTGTTTTCAATGTGAAGGAGTCTTCCCAGCGATGTTTCTTTGAGGCGTCATATAACAAACAAGCCCTGCGAACGAAAGTCGACGAGTCACGTGCCTTGAATAGTAATAACGCACCAGATTGAAGCGAAGACCAAGGAAGCTCAAATTCCGACATTTCCTTTTCGTGCTCTGTAAATTGTTCCATTGATCGAGGGGCGGTGACGATTCGCATGAGCCAGACCTCGTCTAGAGACGCCGATGTTCCGGAAACTGGTATATCCCAATCCTGTGCATCAAGCTCACACCGGAACTCGTACCCCCATTCAGAATCGTGGATTTCTATCTGCCACTCTTCACGGTCGACGTGGTATTCGGACACAAGCTTCATTGGCGCATGCACGATTAAGTGTGCCGATTTGATGGCTCCGAATGGCGCGTTTTCAGACACCTCCTCAATCTCTCCTCCGATGATCTCAATACTGCAGCGCTCTTTGATATCTTGGCTGTCGCTGGCTTGGGAAGGGGTTCAATTGTGAGGCTAACCTGACTTTCTACGGACACCCATGACCAAGAAGGTCCGCGATAGGCCGGTCTTGGAAGGGTGCTGCGCGCGGACACCAGACTCCAGAGAAAATCGTACCCGGTCCAAAGTCCAGCTAAATAATTGATATTGGTGAGACCGCCGATAAGGTCTGCCAAGCTGGCAAGGCCATTAAGCTTGTCTTGTGGCTGAGTCAATTGCCTGCCAGTGTAAATCTCAACAACTTTCCACCAGGCTCTCATAATTTCGTCTTGGGAATAGTCTTCGTCTATCTCATGGGGATTTCGAATGTAATCCATGAACACCAGTAAGTCCTTCCGCTTCAACGCTCGAAGGCTTGAGCAGAGACTGCCCGCCTCAGTCATGTTCCCAGTACAGCAGTCGTACTCCAAAACATTTGGTCCAAAATGTAGATATCGGCGAGAAAACATCACTTTAGATAGGTCAGTAATTTGGTTTCTCCAAAAAAAAAAGGTTGGGTACAAAATAGTAAGGGCTACGTCTTGTCAAAACAGCTGGACTTACTTTCTTGCAATGTCCATCCTCGCCGATGGAGTGGAGGCAGAGCTTCTGGTTTATAAATTACGTGGGGATTATAGTTTGTGAACCCAGGCTGCAACAAAATTTACCAAGGGACCCATGTGGCATTCTGACGGACACGGCGAAGGACGGGTAAGGAACTGCATTTGCGAGGAACCCTTCACGGGCAGACGACGCATTTCCTGCCGCAATGGTGATTTCCGCAAGGTAATATATGTAAGCCATATTTTGTATCTCAGTAGATTTGTCGTCATCGTCGTCCTGAACGATGCAGAGGGCATCAACCCAAATGTGGGAGAGCTGCAGTGATCGCATGACTTTGACAGCATCTTGAATCGAAGGTGACAGGAGCCTAGTGTTGATACCTGCTTCCAAGCGCCGTAAGGTTGACCGCGTCAAGGTGAACCGTTGAGGGCCTCCCCAGCAGTAACTCAACGCGGCATACGGGGCTGTAGAGTCCGGCACGAGCACTGCCATATCAGAGTTAGGCAAGATCCTCAGGAGGCGTTTTGGTCGAGGAAAGTCCTCATCTAAGTCGGTCTTGCAATCCTCGTGGTTGTCACGACATTGTTGTAACCATGATAGCGCTTGTCTATGAGATTCTTCTGTGAGGAAGTCATGCTTTGGAGGCCTCAGTTCGTTGAGTCTCTCATCATAATGCTCATCCACGAAGCCGTTCATCAAGTGGCTAAAGTAACGCTCTTCCCTTGGTACATGTTCAAACATCGCCTTATGCCTAAAATGTTCGAAGGCAGGGTTATCTATATGTCGGACCGTTAGCCTTCGGTACACCATTCATCAAGCCCATATTTATACCTTTGTCCACATAAACGCGGAATGTAGGCCAGTCGCGCCGTCTTGTTGACTGACCTATACATGGATATAGCCACTGAAAGTTACGAGGTGGGCTGCGTCGAATAGAACCGTCGGGCGGAAGCACTATCCCTGAGGTGTAGCCATTACGGTTGATGATCTTGAATTCCGTTGTCATGTGGAGCTTTTTAGTTGACAGAAGTTTTACTGGTGTCCAGGAGAAGTCTTCAACAATATGGAACATGACACATTGAAAAAAGTGGCATCCGTCTGTCGCCGCATGGTTGGCAGCTCCCGCAGTTACACCGAGATCAATTTCGACACGCCCGAACTCATTCGTATTGTTAAGGTCAAGAATGATATTGGCACAGTGAGGGCATGAATGGGTAACTCGATAGCCCGCCATGTTGTAGAGATTGATAAAGCTGAACAACCTCGCCTTAATGGTAGGAACGTTGTCGCAGTAAAGGGAGAATCCGTAAGAGGTGATAGAAATTGAGAGAAAATTGTAAGCCTTAACATAGACATAGAGTGTGATGACTTTACAACTTCTGAGGAAGATGCATACAAAGGTCTCTGTCCTTGGTTTGGTTTGGGACGTGAGGTGGTTTTGTTACTTGCTCGGTAGGGGCTCCTTGTAAGTCCGTCGGTAGTTCTTACTGCAGTGGCAGGTGAGGGCAATCCATGCTAAATTACCCTCCGTGCTAATACTATTCTGATAGTGCGGATGAAGAGCTATACTCTGTAGTATTACTATAATGATGTGCGACAAAAATAGAACTGGACACGATCAAACTCAGCTTCGACTGAGAATAGATCAGGTATAGCGCCGTTATTTTCAATACGCCATAGCTAAGCCATACCAAGCTCACCATTCCACATTCGAATCTATGAGCCAGCTCTGGAAAGCTGAGACTCGAATTGTCACTATGAACGGAGCAGTCAACAACACAATGGACGCGACAACATACCCATGCTTACTATAGTTTTCTCATTAGAAGTTGAGCTTACTTGTAAAATGCGCTAAAGAATATGAAAAGATTATATCCAAAGCTATGCAGGCGCCTGCGTAATTTTGGGACTTTGTCAACGATTGACTTCTTCGAGGCAGATGTTTATATCGATTTATTTTTATTGAGTTTATGATTGTATTGTAACATTTCTTGAGTTGGTGATGAGGGAAGTTCAAATGTACCGGAGAAGCTCAATTTGGCGTCCAAATGAATCGTCCTTCAGCCTCAGCGATTCCCTTTTTCGACAGTAGTGATTCTGGGTAAGGCGTTCCGTATGTCTTTCTGTAGTGCTTCTTTGTCTTGGTCGGTGGGCACAAGGTCGAAGTGCTGCTCAGCTCTGTCGGATAGGAAGAGGCCTAGGCCGCCGTATGCCATAACGCCAACACCAATGAAGAGACGTGTTCTAGGAGTTAAAGCCTTGTACCACCTGTAAAGATGTCAGACACGGTGAATTGATGCGGCTACCGATGTACATACGACCGCACAGTCATGATGAAGTGCGCTAGACCTTGTGGTGATGGAGAAGGGAAATTAGGATGGACAAGGACAAGAAGCGCCAAGAGTTACCACCTCTCCACAAACCACGCGCCAGAAAGACACGAGAAGATATACACCACCAAACAATACTCGACACATAGAGAAGCCTGGAGTACCTACCTATACCCAGAGTTTCATTGTCTATACCGAACAGATGCCGCGGCCACCGTTACTACCCGCCTCTTGAGCTCGCCAACTAGAGCGACGCTCCGTAATCCCGAATATGACAGGTTTCCGCCGCTGGGGTAAAGCCAAGTTTGAGCAAAATCCAGAGTCATCCTTCAAGCTCCTTACTGCAGTCCTCGTCATAACGCTCTACCTAATTATCAAAGAGTTCCAGCACCCCACAGTCCACTTACCATTTACTACGCCTGTTGGTGCACGGATACAAAATACACGATGGAACGGTACCGCAAAGACACACGACACAAAGGCAGATGCGATACGGGAGGCCATGAAGTATACCTTTTGGAAATATAAAGCCACGGCCTGGGGCTGTGATGATGTGCTGCCCGTGTCTGGAGGCAATTCCTCATCCCGAAATGGCTGGGGAGCCTTCATCGTGGACTCGGCAAGTACTCTTGCGCTGATGGGGCTGTGGGATGAACTATCGCTTTCCGTGCAACATATCCTAGACATAGATTTCACAACTGCAAAAGACCTCGTGGACCCTTTCGAGACCACGATTCGATATCTAGGCGGGCTGTTGTCCGTGGTAGATCTGTATGATGCTGGACTCATACCGGAGGAGACCCTACATAAAGAGGCGCGCAATCAGATACTTAAGCATGCTATTACTCTGGCAGAGAAGCTTGCGCCTGCCTACAATACTCCTTCTGGGATGCCTTGGCCACGTGTCGACTTTGAGACGGGACAAGGCGAACCAGATCCTTCTTTCGTCCTCAGCGATGATCCAAATAAGCAACAGTACGACCATCCTGTTATTGGTCCTGCCCGCACGGGATCATCTATACTCGAGAATCGTGTATTGACTAGAATGACCGGCAATCCTATATATGTAAAGAACTCTACCTTAGCCTGGGCGCCCCTCGTGTGGTCCAAGTGGGTGACACCATGGTCTGGAATGGTCGATTCTCCTATCGATATTATGACAGGCACACCAGTAGCTCGCTCAAGACACTGGGATGGCGGGCATGACTCGTATTACGAATATCTTCTGAAGATTACCTTAATGGCCCCTCCATCAGACCCATATCTTGACATCTATAAGAAACGCTTCCTCGATGCCGCCTATTCCCTTCGGAAGCATCTGGGGACCCGCTCGGCGGTTGCGCCCAAGCATTTCATGCAACACCTCTTCATTGGCCACCAAAACGACAAGCAGTATCAGAATAAACAAGGACATCTCGCATGCTTCGCACCAGGTACCATCTTACTTGCTTCCAAGTTCTACAATCAGCCCTCCCTGCGCACCTTTGCGCTTGCATTGCTGGAAGGCTGTCGTCACGTCTACACCTCCACGCCCACCAAAATTGGCCCAGAGACCTGGTCGTGGACGCCCAAGTTCAGCTATGACCCCCCACTCTTCACCCCCAAGACCGAGCGTCAACAACGAGAGAGGAACCAGACCGGTTTCTGGAGCACAGAGCGACAATATAAAGGCCGACCCGAGTACGTCGAATCGCTATTCTACGCATGGCGCATCACAGGCGAGCATCGATACCGCGACTGGGCATGGGAAGCCTTCTCCGCAATGGAACAGCACTGCAAAGCCCCATTCGGATATGCACAGCTCACCGATGTATGGGACGCCAGCGGCGCTGAGAACTGGGTGGACATGCAAGAAAGTTTTTGGGCTGCTGAGACGCTGAAGTATCTTTGGCTTACGTTTACGCATGTTGAGACTGCGAGTTTGAATACGTGGGTGTTTAGCACCGAGGGGCATCCGTTTAGGATGATTCGCCCCGGCGCATGATGAAGGGAAGTCAGATGAAAAAAGAAGGAGGATACGAGTTATTGTATATATCATGACTAAAAGTACTTTTATATGAGTATGTCCATAGCGCCGGTCGTTGTGTGGATCTGCATGGCTATCATGAATGAGAACGAATTATTCAAAGTTCAACTTTCTATCGTATCTGATGATAAGCGTACGCCTCTTTCCTCTTCTGCTTCGCTCTCTTCGCTGCTAACCTGCTTGCTTCCCTCGCGTCATCCCTAATAATATCTGCTTCGTATGTGTGCGAACGCTGGCTCTCGCCCCCATGTGCCAAACGACTATATTTGCTTTGGTAATTGTCCGGGCCTTGTGCGGCTTGCCATTTTTTGTACTTCCTTTTAGATATGTAGCGGCCTGTAGGGGCCGAAATGATGTTGCCCATTTAGGCCGTTTGGATGTTCAACAAGTTGTCTGTCGTGGAAGATCGATGTACCTATGTGTGGTTGTAGATGGGAAGAGTGGTAGAGTGTCGCAGTATTTCGAGCAAGATATGTGTGTTAATATCTATATTGAAAAGATGTGACACATGGAAATGTTTGCGTGGACTTGAAGTACACGTCATACAAGCATGTGTGACTCGTGTTCTACAGTCAAGTAAAATAGCGAATGAAGAACTCCGACGTGACTACAGCCCCGTTTGTGAGCGTGTATTTTGTGCTATGGCGTTTGACTCCTACTAGCTAGAGTCACTGTATAGTTGACCCAAAAAACATTTGAAAAAGTAAAGTTTGATGATTGATATGTTTGAAAGCGTTCATTCTCAAATCAGGAAGTCTATAATGCTATGGATGTAATGTAAACGAACGATAGTACACATCCGGAAACACTCACCCTGAACAACACCTCTAACTTCGCTTTTATCACATCTGCATACCCAGTGATCAAACCCAGATATCAAGGCCCGATGTATCCGACCTCCGAATCCACAGCTTCATCCAAAGCCATGTAACTCATCACCAACCTCCCAGCCTAAAGACTCTTGCCATCAACCTGTCTCCTCTGCAACGTCCTAACATCCACACCCTCAAACATCCTAATATTCAACGCCTTCACGCCCTCATAAAAACCCGGTTCAATGCTCTCCGCCATCAAACTGCTCCCACAGTTTTTGCAAAAGTAGTGTTGCACACGGTGTTTTCCGAAGCTGTACTTTTCTACTTGCGAGGAGTTCAAGTCCAAGGATTCGAATGTGATGCAGGAATTTTCAACGTAAACGTTCAGGTAGCCGTTTCGAGCGCAGATGCTGCAGTTACATTCTACGACCCAAGCGTTGAGGTCTTCTAAGGCGGGAGAGAGGGTGACGGTGTAGCGGACTGTTTGGCAGTGACATGAAGCTTGATACTGGAGGATGGATATTAGTTTAGGCTTGCAGGGGTTGGTATAGAAATGAGAGGTGATAATATTAGTAATTAAAAAAGAAAGCGAGAAGAAGCTTGAGTTGATTTAGAATTATTGATATGACGAAAGAAATGTTATGGATGGTGGAAAAGTGTGCTGGGTTTCCTCGGCAAGGAACTCCGAATAAGCTTTGGTGAGATTTTGTTTTGTGACATGGTAGATATTAATAGAACCCATAGCGCGTGGTCTACAAGGCTGCGAACTGGAACTTTAGGTTTCATCGGTGCCTCGGAGCCGAAGAGTCGATTGTACCGTATTCAATAATGAAAGCGCTATAGGACACAAAACGCCTTTCGGTCTAGCGGGGCTGACAATATGCGCCACCAGAGATCGGAAGACGAAGCCATGTTACAGGAAGTTGCAAAATATAGAGACTAGGAGAGGGTGGGCGAGATGAAGACAAGAGTTACACGTTCATGTAATAAAAAAAAGATAAGCCAGGTAACGTAGAAAAATACATTTGAAGAGACGAGTACTATATCTTGGAAACGTACCTTCTTAGAAGGCGTTGTGGACGCCATTGAGTGGATTGACGGATACTCGATGTCGGGTGATCTTTGTTTATGGAGATTTATGGCGATGGAGAACGGGTGTAATGGGAGGAAGTATATTGGATACGTTTTGGCGGTATTTGGGAAGACGCCTTATGTAGGCGACTCCAACTTATACGAAATATTCTGCTTATGTCGGAAGTGTAGCTGAAACCGGATTGGATTGAGAGAGGGTCAAGGAAATGGCAAGGCGTTCGATATTGAGGATTTGATCGGAATAAGGGTAAAAGCGTAGTCGGGTTAGTATTGCAGTTCAGCTGACTTGAAGAGAGCGAAGTCATTTATACTCAAACTTGCTTTGTATCAGTGACCACAAATAAGTACGTATCAGTTGAGAGTACGATGGAAGTGACGAGTGAACGTAATGTCTCGGATCGTTCCACCAAGCTGAGCCTCCATGAGACCTCCTTCTATTTTGAACTCCAATCGCAGCCATTTTCTTCCTCGAATGGAGAAACAGGTTCTGATCTCGTTACACATAGCGTTAGCCTCAGATCAGCCATGCATAGCGCCGCCTGGGCATTCTCGCATTGCCTCGGTATCTTCCGTGCCCAAAATTCAGCTGCCCCCTTGAGATGTGCTTTGTCTATCAGTTATGAAATAACAAATTACTAGTTTCTGAGTCGAAATAAGCGAGACACCGAAATGCCGCGTGCAGGACACTAGTATTGTCGCGAGCTTTGGTGTGTGAAACATATATCCTGTAACACAATTACAGCATGTGGATGAACTTGTGCATACTACGACGAGGCTGTTGTTGAACACCAACAAGTGTATTGTTAGACATGCTTACGGCCTTCAAGCGAGCCATGATCGACGGTATGGCGTTCGTAGCTTGTCAAAATGCAGGTGACCGGTAGACTGAGACGTTGGGGTCGCAAACAATCGGAGGTGTTCTAGTGCCATCTATCCCATGCTCTTTTCGTTTTCTTTGCTAGTTTGAGTGTCACATGCACCAAGATAGCGGTAAAAGCTGCTAAATGTAGCTTGAAAACTGAGGTACGGTTCGTGGGTAAGCAAAATAACCGTGCTAGAACCTTGGGAATGGGAACCAAGGTAGGTATTCTAGCAAATTAGAGGATATTGAACGAACGGGGGTGGCATAGCTGCGGCCTTTATTTGCACCCTTCGGGATAGTAACTTCAGGGCTGTTATCAGTTGGTTGTGCAGTAGTGCGATACCTAGCCGCCTAGGTACCTAGGTAATCTCTACCAACCAGTCTCTTTTGCGGAGGTCGAAGGAGCGACCAGATGTCTGAAAAGATCAGTTTGTACGATAGGAAGTACATCAAAGATGCTTGGCTTAATTTTTACCGAATACGAGAAGATTTAGTTGGGTATTTTTAAATATGGGTTTGACGAATCAATTTGCTTTTGGCCGTCGTTCTGGCCCCTCATCGCACCCCACATTGAATTGTAGGCCAGATATATTGGAGAGATATTTTTCTTTTGTTCAATATATGAACTACTGCCTTAATTCATCACATACTTGCGATGATGCGCATAGCATCGGCTTTCTATCAAAGGTACAGGGAGATAGAGTATTGTTCAGCGCTCATGTGTGCGCGATGTTTGCTCACAGACCGACGTTATTGTTACATGGGTAGCTACTACGGGTGGGCGAGATCGTATCTTTGTTCGTTTCTCGTATCTATCCTCCCAGGGCTGAAACGTGGCACTCGAGAGTGCGGGAAGGAGTACATAAGTATGGAGGGTTGGTAAATATAACTGGCTTTAAATGGGACGCAGTGGGGGCCTCACAGCGCAGGACGGCTCCGCGCATCGACCTGCTGCGCCTCCCAGGTCTTCGTCCGACGGCTTTCTGCGTTTGCTTCAACATGAAGGTAAAATCGAGAGCTCTGTGTATACAAGCTCAATCAAGAATACAACCACTAAAAAACAGAAAGTGGTGGGTCGATTGGCAGGTTTGGGGAGTCTGGGAGCTAAAAACAGGCACGATCGACTATGCACACGACACTTACTTCCCGAAGACCTTTCCAAGTCCAGTGGAAAGACAATTACAACTAAGAAAAGTAAAAATACAGGAGCACTGTAATGATTGTCTAACCTATCTCGAATAAAACCGAAGGAAGCTGCACAGCCAAAACCCTTCCAATGGGAAATTATGCCTCCTAGTACCACCGACGAGATGGTTATAGCCCTACCATGTATACGGCTTGGCAATTTGACTAACCAGCATCACAGATATGTTGCTATAAATGTATTCTAGTGGTATACCTGTGACCACAATCGAAGATAAGCAGACACTCTCTAACTATATCCGATTGCAGTGCAAAGGTTAGTTACAGCGCCACTTCGGAGAAACTGTTACAAGAAAGAGAATTTATAGTTATGAACTCTCCGCGGTAGCTTGATCGACGTGCGTACGTAGCCTAGAGGTTCGCATTGCGACCCACGACGAGCGGGCATCTCTGCCGAGGGGGTTGATGGCAGTTCTCCCCTTTGGAAGCATGAAAGTGATGCAACTGCTGGACAGCACGACAGTCGCTGAATACCCAGACATACGGTGGGCCACACTCCCTTTCTTTTTCCATGTATTTACAAGTCTCTTCAATAAAGCTTCTCACAGCAATATGGAGATAATTCTCATTTAGCTTCAGTTGATTCTGTAAACTTTACTTACATCACCTTTTTTACCCAGGGCACGCAACGCACCTTATGTAAAATATCACAGCAACAACTGAATGGAAACAGAAGAGCAAATTAGCTTGGAAGCTATCAGAATGGTGCGAGTCAGAGGTCAGCTTGGCCAGAGCACTTGAGAATAGGCAATCAGCGGACTGACAGTCTTCGCTTCCAGATAATATCTTCTATACCACTCACCGTTATAGGATTTTATAGCTGCTTATGTTAGTTCTAATACGTTGCGTCTTTAGCTAGCACTTTTGCGGATAGCTCGGCGCACCGTGATACTTAATAATTTCTGTCCTTTTCCTAGTTTCAACGTCTATTCATGTATGCCACTCCGTCCCCTTCTGTAAAATATGGTGGATGGGAGGTAAGTTTGTTGATGCCCCTAAGTCTTCTATACATTCTGGTCATTCTTTTTGCGTTGGTACAAGTATGTTCCATAAGGGCATTTTCCGTCATACACTTCAAGGAGGTGAGATACGCCAGAGTATGATTTGGAAGATGTCTTGTGTTTTGGTAGGAATTGGATATATAAATTTCATGCTAGTCCATTGTCGCGAAAAGTAATCATTATTTTATGGATGCAATGGTGACGGTTTGGTTTGTCTTCCTTTCGTTCATGTATAATGTGTTCCTGCATTAGTGTGGATCCCAGCCATAGCTCCTCGTCCAAGCTTCATCACCGGTCATCCGGCCAGCCTCCTCTTACTCTATCTAATATTTCCCCACACCTATTTGTGCCTGCTTTGCTCCCTAGTAGCTTGCGCGTACTTTCTCTAGTAACAGAAAACCACATTCGCTATGGCAGACATCGAACAACAAAGCCCGGTCGAGAACACACTTGCCGACGATGTAGACATGGACAATGCAGGTGGTGAGAGCGAGGAAACCGGGCTTACACAGATGGAGCCTGAGCAACCAAAGCTAGTCCTCTTCGCAGAGTAAGACAAACTGTTTTTATACTATTCAAACTTAATTGGAGGCTGACATGGCCAAGTTTAATGAAGAGTCCCATTGTCGAGATTATAGTTGGTAACGGAGCGGCGCAAACCACATACTCGGCCCACGAGGCAGTCCTAGTGAAGTCACCAGAATTAGCCAAGCAAGTCGGTCAATTTGCACCAGGCGCAGTGAGTCCAGACGACTATCAAAATAATATTGAAGCGCAATCGCTGACAGACCCCAGGCGCGCCGATTAGTCTTCACAGACGCCGATATAGACGCGATGGGCTCCGTGATAGAGTTCCTCTACACAGGCGAGTACTTCCCCAAACGCACCTCAGCCGCACGCGACGCTTCCCTCGAAAAAGACCCTCGCCAACCAACAGCCGACGACGAAGGTCTCGGCCTCCTCGTTCACGCACGCATCTACACACTCGCCGACCGTCTCGACCTCCCCGACCTGAAATCCCTCGCACACAGCAAAATCCACCGCACAGCTTCAACAGCAAAGGGCGAGCTCGCATACGCCCGCTTCGTCTATAAGGAATCCAGTCCAGGAGACAGCACCATTCGCAAGCCTGTTGCTGCGTTCTGGGCCACGAGGTCCTTTAGTCTGCGCCACGACGCTGAGCCAGAGTTCAAGGCAATGTGTCTGGAATTCCCACAATTTTCGTACGATGTGTTGCAGTTGGTGCTTGATCAGCAGGAGAAGAATAGGAGTGGGCGCGATGATGGGTCGACGAAGGCTGGGCCTACGGTGGTGCCTGGAAGTAGTAGGAAGAGAGCTCGCGTGACAAATATTTAGGCGTTTCCATCTTCAAGGCGCGATGATGTAGGGCAGACGGGGCTTTTTTCTACCAATGCGTGAAGATCCAGGACGATGGGCATTCATGGGGAGTGGGAATGGACATGTACACTATATAGGAGCCATGTGAGATGTAAGATATTTGATTTATCTTGCTGTGTTGATGTGGCTTACTCTCTTCAATTGCTTGCAAATCTAACTTGACTTCGGTCTAGGTGCTTTAAGACACGATGTGAAATACAAGCCTGTTTTGCCGATGCTATTCATTTGCCCTCTCCTTGAGAAATAAAGTGAGCGAATACTAACCCATGAAGGAATATATAGTCTCCAGTTTGGTATATAAAATCATTACCCCATCCCTATCCCTTTAACTTTCCGGAAGCAACCTGGTGATCTGTTGACGAGGTGAATACGCGAACACACAACCCGGTGATAGGAAGACCACGTATTGTAGGTTTTCAATATCGTCCAGTTGAAGCACACGGCGAATCCCATTCGCCATTCATATGTACCCATCCAAATACGAATCATGCGCGACAGCTCGATTTTCACCAGGTGCCGTCATCCTATCCCAGTGCTCTAGTTATCCCACCTATACTAACACTCAAGCTGAGACTGATTTTCGTGCCCTTCGTTTGCGCTGTAAACCGCTGGCTATGGTTACCCCATTCTCTCCGGAGCTGGGCTCGTTGCTGGAGATTACTTAGTCGCCTGGATATGTTCTCCCTCTCGGTACTTTCTCTTAGTGCCAGAGCATCGCGTTCTGCAGCTTTGGTGTCTAGCATGATTGATTCAGATATGGCTTGTATGCTAGAGAGTGTGTGTTGGGGCAGGTTCTCGTGTATGAGTGTGCCGTTTCGCGACTGTGTAACAAAACATCCATATCGATAGCTGTGCAAGGTGATGGCATGAATTTCTGAGATGCCACGTTCTTGTGTGTTTGAAAACTCTAGGAGTTTAGCGAGTGTTGGGTAATTCTTCAGATCCCAGATTGCTGTATGCCACTCGGTGATCAAAACGAAGTTGTCGTTGGCACCAAGCGCAACTAGTCGGGGGCGATCTATCCAGTTGCCATCTTTGATTCTGGCCTGCAAAGTTGAAAGTAAAGTTGTGGGTAAATTTAACCAGAGATATGCTGAACTATCATGCACAAGAAAAGTAGAGTTGTACGGTCCTAAGGAGCAGCGGATGGAGGGGATGTTGCGCACAAGCTTTTGCTGGGCATTGCGAGCATAGAGAAACTCTTGTAGTGCCGGTGGCAAACCTAGGCTATCAATGTGATCCTGAGCATTTTGATCACGCCATGTTACGAGGAAGCTATCTTCGAAGCCGAGGGCAACGTGATGAACCTTCTGCAGCTGTGCAGATGATAAAAGAGTGGACAGCTTCTTAGGTAAACGTGTACTATCTACATGTCAACAACGCAGTCTTGAGGTTTGACCTAATCTTGCACCTACATTTCTCTTCGAGATGGGCATTGCAAATAATGGCTACCACGTTGGCTGAAGGCGAACGTTGCGTCGCACATTAGCGGTGAGGATAGAAGCGGGGGCGCTAGCTAAAACGCCCAGCCGAGTAAAAAGCAAGAAGAATGTTGAATGCTACGTATGAAGAGGAGTTTCCTCAATCTTCACGAAGGAAAAGGTCACAACGAGGTCGCGACCGAGAGATCGGGCATCATCTGTTCATCACGCCAAGCCGATCGCTTCCAGGATTGAAAACAGGAAAGCTCGCACATTGGGGACCTTGAGACACTCGCGTGCCGTTGGCCAAGTAACAGGGAGGTTAGAGACAAGAAGCCTACATTTTAGTAGACTAGACACTATCCTTTGTAATAGTTGATGAAGTTTGAACGCGGGCGTTGGGAGTGTTGTCTAACATCGAACGTGCATTCGAAGTACTGACCTTAGTAGGTGACGTCATTAGGAATTATATCCAATCATACCCCAGTATGAGTACACCGAACATTACCTCTTTCTTCTCATTTGGGGCAAATGATAGCTTTATATCAAAGAGCTTTCAGGGGCTAAAGTAGTAAGTCTAATGTCGAGTTGGTGCTATTGCTATGTATGGATCTAACGCCACCATAGTCGCAACCTCCCCCTTCCTCTACAAGATTTACTCAGAGGCAGTACCGCAGCAGACCTCCAATGGGCAACCCTTGGACCTAGCCCGAATTCATGGTTGCTTAGCTTCAAAGACCCCACAGGCACCAACACTCTTCGCTGGGGCTCCTCTGTACCACAACGTCTTCAGGCCATTCTTGCAAAAACTTGGCATTCGCCTCATCTTCGTGCTTTTTTGGGTCCCAATGATTCTTTTATCATCTGGCATCCTGATCTTATTCGCTGGGCGAACCTTCCATCTAACCTTGAAGATGCAATACAATCTTGGCTCACGCCCTCAGGGTGGCGCGTTGGCCCTCCCCGAATGGTCACTTGGGGCCCTGAAGGCGCCTTCTTCACTATGAGCGAGTATGGCAATGTCGTTTATAGACTAGGCGATGATGATACCTGGGATATCTATAAAGAGACAGTGGAAGAGTGGAAAGCAGAGAAGGGGTTTTTATGGACCAATCTAGCATTTATCACTCTTGATCCAACAAGCTCGGATCAGTTTATCGCGATACGCAAAGATGGTACTTGGGCCGGATCGATCGATGATGTGAACGAAGACGCACTGGAGGAATTTTCCCAGAATTTCTTTATTCGTGCGAAGAGTAAACACAAGGCGAAGCCGAGTACCAACGAACCGAAAGACCAGATTCCAAATGTAATACCAAAGGCCACTGATGCACAACCGGATGCAGCAACCCAAGCTTTGTATGCAAAATGGTCGGGGGAAACAGCTACTATGATTGCATCTGCATCTGCAGCGCTTGGTGGTACCCAACCTAAAGCTCCTCGCAAGTTACAAGTTCGATCGCAATCCTCGACTTCGAGTCCAAGCCGACCCTTGTCCTTGACTCGATCACCAGTAAACAGGCTCCTCTCCTCGTTTCCATATCTCCCTAACACAATAACAATTTGTGCACTCGCTTCATGCACAGTGCTCAAGTCTGACTCCCATAGCATTCATGCTTGTCAACATGATGTGGAGAGACTACTCAGGGCAAGCGGACTATACAGTTACGAATGGCTGCGACAAGAGCGGCTAAGATGGCACCCAGATCGCTTTGGAAGACTATGCGAAGAGAACTTTAGGGAGGACGGCAAGAAAATGGCAGGGGAAATGTTTAAATTGATACATGTGCTGATGGAAGAGTTGAAACTAGCGGAAGGGAAACCGGAAAATGGTAGTAGTACCTGATACCTCTAAGCTATGACTTTACTCAAAAATTGATGGAGACAATCATCAAATAACGGTTCCTTGTGAGTCGGTCGATCTTGATGAGGGCTATATAACTCGTCATGACCAACCAGCCTTCAATTTTACAATAGCTTCGCTCTCTGGAACCACATCAGCCATCTTTGCACTCATATCAAAAATGTTCGCCTCGTGTATAGCAGGTGAACGGTCACCACAGGCTTCGCCAACGACCTAGTCGACTTAGTGACACGCGACACGATTCGTGGGGCGCCAAGCAGACTCACCATCGGCCGGTACCCATAACACATGCTGTCTAGAGTTGTCGCACGGACACAGCCACTCGTACTCACTCCACAGATGACCAGCGTATCGATACCCTTGAGCTGGAGTCGCGTGTTCAGATCGGTTGCGAAGAATGCGCTCGGGTATCGCTTTGGAATTACCACTTCGCCCACTTCAGGCTCTAACCCCGCAACCCAACTCTCAAGTCCTGTCTCATTACCCTTCTGGAATACCTTCAACAAAGGAGCTTTGCAATAGAAGACACCCGCATCCGACATATCAGGTTCTGTGTATTCAACTCTTGTCCATATCAACGGTACCTTCCCCTCCCGAGCAGCGACCACAAGCTTTCTGATTGATGCAGGTACGGCTGCTGAGGCCGGATTGGCGCTGATATTCAATGGACTATCTTCACTCCAATATGCGTTACAAACATCGATAAGCAGCAGTGCCGGTCTGGTCCCCCATCCGATCTTTCCTAGGAAGCCGGACTTCGCGTAGCTCTCGTGGTCGCCATGGTCCTTTGGGGCCATTGTATCAATGTTGGTGCTTGAGTTCTATCAAGCGTGCAGGAATAACTCTAATCACCCCATGTTTTTTTATAAAAAGAAAGAGATCTGTGGGATTGGTACCAGAAAACCGCCAGTTGCGCATCATGCTCGAATGAAGCTAAACGACAATCGGAGCATCCGGACATTTCTGGAAGGCCGTCACGGTTGCATACTTCCGCGGTGCCACTTGTATTTCGGAGATGATCCCACCGACCATACCCGAGGTCAGCCATTCATTCGAGGCACGGCCGCATGGTCCTGTTTATACACTTTCACACACAACATGTTCTAGCTCAAAATTAATCGGTACCGTCAGCGGGGCCTTTTTTTGAGTTATTTTCCGACGCACCCATTCTTTTGTGTTGGATATCAATTCACACTCAAGGCTCTACCCGATCCCTTGGCACCAGTCTGGACCTCCCCACATGCACATGCAGCAACCCGCGGACTGCGACCGGGAGTCCCCTAGATCGCCGAAACCTGCCGGTTCCATCATCACCATGGAGGCAAGAGAAGGAAGAATTGGGAACGCATTTGCTTGCGAGAGGTGTAGGAAACACAAAGTACGATGCGTTCCTTCGGATCTTGCTAACATTTGTCAACGGTATGATTCTCGCTAAGAATCGAAGGCTCTCTGCTTGGAATAACACGTGCGCAGATGCCAAAAAGCTAGAGTTGAATGTATCGAACATGTTGCGCGCCGAAGACCAGCAAAATCAAGAAGCGATGCTCTGCCGCCGAATAGGATGCGCGACTTTGACAGGAAAATCGGGAAGCTCTCTACTATTATTGCGACTATGGCACCTAGTCCTACGCCGCAACCTGCTTTGCCTTCGGTAGTTACACTGCCTTCACAAGCTACAGAGCCGCCTCAGCGCGCATCACCACCGGCTGTTATTTCGGCATCGTCTGTGCCGCCAATTCCAAAAGCACCAAGCCTTCCTGCTCCCAGTCCCGTGACCGAGAACTCATTACCTTTTTGGGAATTGATCGACGATACTTTGTCCTGTCTGGGACGATTGGATCCTATCATTCGATCTATCAGTCTTGCACATATGCAAATGCTGCTCGATACATATCAGCATATGGTAGATTTTTTTCCGTTTGTAACTCTACCGAAAGACTGTTCCTGCCGAGAACTCGTTCAGCATCGGCCTGTTTTGATGTTCGCTGTGCTTACGGTAGCATCTTATGATTCTGTGCTTCTTCAGCAGACTTTAAGCCGCGAATTTCGAAAAGTTGCCATGGTCAAGATTTTGAATGGAGAGAAAAGCCTGGATTTATTGCAAGGGTTATTGGTTTTCATAGCATGGCACCACCACTACATGGACGCGCAGGCAGTGTCTGTACCTATGCTGCTTCAATTATGCTTAGGGATTGCGAGCGATTTATGCCTGGACAGAATACCCACAAACATACGAAGTCCCATGCAAAGACATGATGCAAAGGAAAGAGAATCCAAAAGAGCGTACTTGGGGTGTTATTATCTGGCATCCAACATTGGTCTTGTCGAACCAGGTAGAATACGCTCCATCTCTTATTCATCTACATTCCGAAACTACGCATCAGACCTTGCAGCTGCGTGGGAGCACAAAACAGATCAAGTTCTTCCTATCTTAATTGATGTCTGTCAATTTATGGAAGATGTTGAAGAAACATTTAATGGGCGTTCTGAACAGGCGCTGGTCGCACGCTCGCAAGTAAAGCGGTTGAGTGACAAATGGGACCACATCCGATCCGCTTCGAAGTTGCAAGCAAATGATTATAGTACGAGACATAATTTTTCCAAATTTCGTATTACTAACAGAAGCATAGAAACGCTACAATGGGTTCAACTTGCTGCACGGATACACTTGTACAAAACAGCTGCGGCTGTTGATGTCACCGACCGAGAGGCCACTCCATGGGCATCTGGCTTCCAGCTTTCGTTGCGAGTGACTTGTCTTCGCTCTATTGAACAGTTTCTCGATAATAGCTTGAAACTTTCTACTGCGCAATACGAGTTCATCTCACTAGTTGATTGGCTTAATCTAGTCTCTGGAGTCATTAGTCTCAGTAAACTAGGCCTCCATTCAACCCCGATGTCCGGATGGGACCCCGTCGAGTTGCAGATTGGTCAAACATTCGAATACTTCCGTGACCAGTTATCATCGCAGATGCCTCGACCGCGCGATCCTCAAGAAAATAATGAAGACGTATTTGAGCGGTTTCGTCGCATCACATCGGTGATGAAGGCAGCACTACGGACTACCCCTGGTAGAGGAAGCCCAAGCAACAGTACTTTTGAACTTGCGACAGGGTCAGGACGAACCGTGTCCCTCTTGCAAGAGGTCTCACTCCCAACAATCAACGGCATGACCAATAATACAGAAAAGCTACCCAGTCTATGGAAGAGGAACCATTCCCTAGATGTAAACAATAACGAATTTCATTGGAAATTCCTGATGGGCACAGTTTGAAAGGTTTTTTCTAATATCCCAATCACTCTATACATGAAGAGTATTAAGACTATTTCTTTACCATATTCATAGCTCCGCATAGCCACTTTTGACCTACGCTATATATCATCCGGCGTCACGCGCGCCGCGGCTCCCTATCGCATTGTGATCTGAAGTATACGAAGCAGATCAACTGTCCTGCTCCGACGCCCAACCAAATGGTGAAGTAAGCCTAAAGTCGCACAAATGTTCAAAGAAGTATTTCACTAACTGTACTAGGGCCTTTGAAGCGGGTTTTCACTAAGTGCGTGTGTGGAACGAGGCAGAATCAAGGCGCATTCAAGGCTCTACACAAGGCACTCACCTAATGTAGCGAGATACTGTGTCACACCGCGATCCCCTTTAGTACATCACTTCTTAGCCTTGCCAAGACATCTGACCACCAACTCAAAATATCATGTCCAACCTTCTTGGTCAAACTTGCCTTTTGTGATTCCACATGCATCATGGTCGCTCGTGCGGTCGTATCAAACTCTATACAGTCCACATTTATATTGCTCCACATGCTCGTAGTCATGCTTGCCGTCTAATCCAACACTAGCTTAGTCCAATCGGGTCATGTCGCTTTGCACAGCCCTCCAGCGTGCTACCCCGAGTTTGGTGACGGAGAACATAAAGGTGAGTTTACTGTATGTGATATTATCTGTAATAACGAAAAAAAATACCCCCCTCCCTACGTTGGCTTTCTCTACAGTATCTAGTAAGTTGACCTATCTCTCATTATAACCTCCGTTGCACTGCTGGATCATCAACTAAGCAATTTGGTAGCTTGCTAGATACACATTTCATAACTTTATAAGCTGCGGATTTGCTAATCCAAAAGCGCCTTTGTCTTTCCTTGCTAAATTACTCTGCACCTCAAGGCTGGGAGTATGGGCTGCTTTGGAAGTAAACCCGACGCGGATGCGGAGACCAATGCTACGAAGATGGGAAACGTTCCCTCTGTGGATGTAGGCGAGGTTATTAACCACACTAGTGGTGGTCACCATTATGGAGGCGATTACGGAGGTGGATGGGGTGGTGGCGATGGTGGAGGCGGTGGCGGCGGCGGCGGTTAAGGGGTTAAATGCAATGTGAGTTCGGAGTGCATGTATGGTGGTTTGATTAATCGTCATGTTCCTGCTTGATCTTCTTGCATAGAATGATTAACTGGTTTACCTCTTCATCTTGCTCTGAAAATTCTCTCGATACTTTGGTAAGGTTACCGAAGTTCATATCTTTGTGTTACATGTTTGCTTGTACAGCGAATACCAGAGAGCGAAAGTTAGGGACTTCCAATTTGGTTTTGCAATATCCCATATCCTCTAGTCACACCAAATACAATAATTTTTCTTTTTGATCCTTCAATTCCAGTGGGCTAGGGGAGACATCGTAGGAAGCTTTAGTTTCTATTTTGCCTAGATTAACGACGATGGAAATAAAGCACTCGATAAAGAATTTATAGGGGCTCTTGGTCCTAACATATAACATTGAGTGCAAATTTAGGAGCTACTGCAGCATTTTTGTTAGCTTAAGCGATAGGGTGCCTTGTGCGTTGTAATATATCTCCGATCGAAAGTATACGTTTTCGTATCTATTGATATTGCTACTGCTACTGCTGGTCTAGTTATTGTTGTGGGCATTTCTGGTGTGGATCCCGATGTTAACATAAAATGCATGCAGGGATATGCTGCCCATGTACGCGTTACGAAAGGGAGACCCACACTGGTTAAAGTCTATTTCAACCTACTTCATATCGATTTGCCTATACGTTATAGTGTACCTGGTCTCTCTAGGATACTTGAGGTAGTATTTTGTAAGGTCCTTTTGCTAAAACGTAGCATGATTGTCACGATGGAATATTTTCGGGTGAGAAGTACATTATAGGAATTCGAAAGGAGAAAGTTTATTAGGAAGTGAAAAGATGCAATGTCGGCTATCGCGGGACTGGGATACACCTTGGTTCAGCACGCTGCACTGAGAGTCAAGCATTAGAGAGTCTTGGCTTTTACATCCGGGTAGGCAGTACTAGGAGGAGTTGAGTGCGTTGGCGCTAGATCCATTTTACGTTACCGGCATGCTTATTTAGATGCTGTACGAAACAATCTTTCTGAAGCAGGACTTCTGGTTTTGTAAATTTTGTTCAATTGTTTGTTTCTTTTGCATACATACTAATGTGATACCTTTTGCTTCAGTTTTGTAGTGTATAGCAATTTAACCAAAAGGTAAAAGTTTGCTTCTACCATTTCGTTTCATTTCGTAACTTCTTCATTATCGTAGTGAAACCGTAATCCTACCCCTAATTTTGAATGCAAGGTTCCAGCATGCTATCACAGTGGCGATATGCCGAGACCGCGTGTGTAACGTGCATCTAATACTAGCTAAGCTATACTATAACTCTTTAGTTATGTCGTTAAGCGATTCTAGACGTATTTAATTATACTCCTTGCAAATGACAACCATGTGTACGTCTCAAATTCTGTTTCGCTGATTTGGGGTTAGGTTACTTCAAGGAAGCTTTGCAATGATTGGTCCAAAGAAATGTGAGTTTTCCCAAATCTTTTTATGTACTGATGATTTTGGTGCCACGTTGAATACGGAGAAGGTGCGCTGATCTGACTAAGAAGATGGAAACATCAAATGCGCACGACTAGGGTCCATGAGTGAGGGCCGTTCAACCAGTTGAATATATCTCGGGACTAAAATCTCCCTCACTAGTATTCGCTGCTCATCTAATGAGCGTACATGTGGAAAATGTCCTTGCTTTGAACAAATCACTAGATAGGTAATTATACCCCGGGTATTGGTAACCTTGTGTGGTACTACAAGTAATACATTTATCAATATCAGGTCATTATCTCATAAATATTTTTAAAAATTTATCAAATCCCTGGTATATCTACCATTCACCCATGAAGCGATCTACTTTTTCCGAGCATATAGTGATATTTAAAAAAAATACCCTTATTTCATTCTATCAAAACACCTAAATTGCAAAACCCCCAACAGGTAAAATTTGCAACACGCCTCTACAACTACCCTATACCACCAAAGTATGTTGAAAACAAGATGCACGCAACCCTACCCCTCAACGCAACGCAACTCATCCCATTCATCACCATACACAATCAAACATCACAAAAGCACACAAAGCCATAATCTTAACAATATACATTCCCTTTCCACCCCTCCACCCAAATCTATCCATCTACACCCATTTCCACTCCCATCCATCCCCTCCCCAAATAAATACACCAACCCCCCCTTCCTTTTCCTCCCCCTCCCACACACATCTACTTTACTTCCACCCACTCAACCCCGCCCACGGATCATTCTGCCCCTGCCCCTGCCCTCCTTGCTGCCTCTGCTGCTGCTGCCCTCCCTGCCCCAAATGCGCATACCCCCCACCCCCACCGCCACCAGAACTATACGCCTGACCAAAATGCGCATAATCCTGATTCGGCGGGGGACCCGGCGGCGGCGGCGGAGGAACGTATCCCTGCGGCAAACTCGACTGTTGCTGTTGCTGGGGATTCCATTGTTGTGGTTGCGGAGGTTGGCCCCAGGGCTGGTGCTGCTGTTGTTGTTGTTGGAGTTGTTGCTGGGAGAAGTATTGTTGGTGGGGGGGAGGGGAGACGGGGTTGTATTGGTTGTGTTGGGCGGGATTGTATTGGTTTGAGGAGCGGGATGTTGAGGGTTGGTGGGAGGGCTGGGGGGTGAAGGAGTTGAAGGATTCGCGGCGGGGGGTGGGGGTTGTTGGTAGGTTGTGTTGGAGGATGTATTATAGGTTTGTTGGGGGGACATGTAGGTTTGTTGGCTGGGGGCGGAGGTGATTGGGTAGCGGGGTGTGATGGGTGGTGAGGCGGCGGGGTTGTAGGCTGGGTGGGCTCCGGGGCCGGTTGAGGAGGGGGGTGGTAGCTTGGGGTTGAGGAGAGGGGAGCGGGTATGCTCTTTTTTCGGCCACCGCCGCTTGGGTTGGATACTGGTGAGCCGGAATTGGAGGGGTCCATTGACATACGGTCCATAAGCTCTTTGAGACGCTGCTGTTCTTGATCTGCACCTTGTGATTTACTCTGCTCAATGCGTGAGAGTAATTGGCCACCCTCCCCTCGTCGATTTTGAACAAACGTCTCCACATTTTTTTGCAGACTTGATACAGTCTCTTTCATTTCCGAGTAAAAGTTTTGGGCGCGTAATAAACCGGCTTCCAGGTCATTGAAACTTTGGTATACCTTCCGATACTTTGTCATGACAGTATTCCTTTGCCTCGAAAAGGCCTCATATTTGCTCTGCTCTGATCGCACGCGCTTGTCTTTGAGCAAATCAGAGTATGTGCGTGTGAGCTCCTTCAGCAGCGACGTCTGCTTGTGATTCGCTTGAAGGATACGATTTTGGTGAGGGCGGAACTTTTCTAGTTCAGCCTTGAAGAGTTGGGATTCCTGGTTTGCAATGGCTTTCTTGTTGAGGATGAGAACGTTTGAAATATCGTCGGAGTGGACCTGAACTCCAAGTTAATATACTGATCGTTTAGTTGAATGGGTTGACAACTTACCTTATCCTTGAGGTCCTTTAATATTTGTGTCCTCTCCTTCTTCACCAGGTTCAGCTTTCGTAGAAGGTCTTCCACAGCACCAATTTGATCTACGACCGTTGGGCCATCATCCATATCGTCATCAATGAGATTTTCTGTAGGACGTGGACTTTTCCCCTTCGTAGCGCCAGCTTTGATCATAGCTCTTGAGTACAACACATCAGCCTCGTCCGTCTCGCCAGCTGACCGCATCTCGTCAAAGTCTGCTTCGCAATGCCGGAAGGTAGTATAAAGTTGTTCATCGCTCGTGCTCGCTTCGTCAATGGCTCCTCGATAATTCCGGATATCGCTCCGGAGAGTAGCAGTCAGACGTGAGCTAGGTTGCTGAGTCCAGTCTGCGCCGTATTTTGAGCGCATTTTCTCGCATACGCTTTCTTCCATATCTAGCTGTTTCATACTTGCGTCCAGCGTTTTGGATATGTCTGCCTTGTCATGGCCCAGTTGATCAAATGCAGCAGTGAAGGGTTGGTGTCCAGCCAGGTCTTCACACCATTTTCGGAAGTCATTATCTACCATCATGTCCTGGTCCATACCGCCTCTTAGCACATTCAAGCTGTCAGGAAGCTTGAGATAATCTAAACTTGTCGCCATCTCATCATTCGCAACCTCGACTCGTTCGCTTTCCGCCCGTATCAGCTTTGCCTTCTCTTCATCGTAAAGACTGGCAGATTCTGTAACAGCCAAGGGCACAATTTTCTGGAAGATATCCGGGCCAATAATTCGCTGTATATCCTGCCCTTGATAGAGTTCGCTAACTGGAATTGCCTTGGCCGCCGGCATTTTTGCAATTGGTGATAGCGAGGCTTCATTGGGGATTCCTTGGTGGTAAATGTAGTCGTTATCCTTGGATAATTCTGCCAGCTTCTCCTGCACGTTTGAAACATGCTTTTTCGTCATATCTGCCAATATAGCACCAGTGTCTGAGGCTAGATTCGAGTTCGATGGCGCGGATGAGGGGAAGCTGTTCGCAGCTCGACTCGCGTCTTTGGCACTTGCTTCGGCGACGTGCAGCCTAGCAATAGCGACACCATGTGAATTGGCGTCGTCGTCTGCTAGTGCCTGGTAGTATTGTGCCAAGGAAGTCATGTAATGGGATTTGATTTGGCAAACCAAGAGCCAGACCTTTTCAAAAACGAGGTTCTGTACATTTTCCTGCGCACCCTCGGTAGCTGTTAGATACAAAACTGCGGCCTGGCTCGCAAGTTTTGCCAAAAGCCCCACCTTCTTGCCGTCGGCGATCTGTTTTTCCAAAAACACTTCTTGCGCCTGCGCCAGCATGACGGCTATCAGTGTCTTGACCGTTTCACGGCTGAGATCGGTCGAGGGAGCGTGTAAGAAGTTTTCGTTGATGTAGGTGAACATGCCAGCCGAGGCCTGAAACGAGTGGTAGGAAGTCTTGAGACCGACATCTTCGTGGCGATTCTGGTGTGCGGCGTGGCAGGAGAGGACGGCGGATATGTTGAAGATGATGGAGGCCTTTTCGTAGGCGAGCGAGTATTGAGCGGTAGGTTTATGTGTGAAAGCGTCGAACCAGGTGAAGCTGATTTTAATGTGATTCTCATCCACGGGAAACCTCAGGTCGAGCAGTTCCAGCTGGCCATAGTATCGGTATAGAAGATCGCGTCCAGCAGCGCTGTCCTTTCCTGCACCGCGCATGTCCTGCCGCAGTCTGTTCAGGGTGGCGCATTCTTCGGCATAGCGCTCTGGGTCATCGCCATATGTTGCTCTTATGTAGCTCTTCAAAGGGATTATCCAATCTATCTCGTTGGTCTGCTTCAAGGGCACAGAGATCATGGGCACCTGGGTCGTCATGATGGGCTGCAATGTGCCAGACGGAGGCGCAGAGGAGGAAGGATATCTTTCAATCAAATGCGAGCGGTGTGGTGTAATGAGCGGTATACAATATACGCTGGTCACGCAGTGTTTGGGTATCGCGTCCGAGGCATGGATGATGATGGATGTGCAAGATGACGTTGCAGAGCTGCGTTGGCCTGACAGCTCGCCAGTCCCCTAGGAACTCTGTATCTTTCTTTTCTCTCTACTACAGTCCAGACAACCACATGAAGATGCTTTTTCGCGAATCTATCCGTACGGCGAGGGGCAGGACTATCCTGGGCAAGAGGGTGCAGCAAAAGCGGATTATTACCTACACCATGGAACAGCGTGTTGGTTGATGGAAATGGGTCGCGAGATGTGGTTGCAGCTGCTGCAGTTGGACCTGACATTCGGGGCGGGGCAAGCTACTGTCGCCGGGCGCCCACGTTGAGCCATGCACATGCACCCAGCACCTGCATTGTCCAATCCACTCTTCCATCAACTACAAAACCCAGACCGCTATCGATTTGTGACTGTCACATTTCCACCTTGACACTACACACTATCCTGTCTAATCACTCATGTGCGGCTCCCGGCGTCCAATCGATAGCATGGAAATGCCGGTGCATGGCTTGGTTAAGCGCTCACATTAGATTGACCCTGGCATGTCTCGACCCAACCCTAACAACTACATATCCATAACGGTCAAGCGTGTGTCAATCATTTACGCTTTCAAAACAAGTCCATCATCACATGAATTGCGTCGCCTGTACCTTGCTGAAACATTCTCTTCAAAAAATACATTGGTATCCAGGGGTCACACACCACACTAATCATTCTTCTCCACCATCACGTCTGTTTCTAATCCCACCGTGTGTCTTCGTCTCATGCCAGTAGCACATTTTAAAAGCGTACCCTTGGTACTTGGGGTGCAACGGACAAAGAGGGCTACTCGGTAAATGCTCTGGAACAACCCATTCAAACTTCCGTCTCGCAACCATCTCATTGAACTCCATGGCCGTGAGCTGGCCTCTAGGAGGAGATTTTAAATACTGGACACGAAACCACGGAGTTCCTTCTTCTGGTATTTTGGTTCTGCAACCCCTGTGTTGTTGACCAGTACCTGTATCTCTGGTGTCCCTGTCTCCATCTGGAGCCGTCACAAGCCCTGCTATTTGATAACTTGTATTCCGATGGAGGACTGGGGGAGAAGCGGAGTGGGCGCTGAGTGGATCTACTGCGCTATCTTCCTCAGCCTCTTTATCGGCTGACATGTAGCTCATCAATAAAACATCAGAGTCCCAATAGCCCCCGGGTTTTGTTTCCCCCATCATTCTCATCGTACCAGTGCCATGGTCGAAGTAAAAGTCTGCTAATCTACCTTTCACTTCGCCATTAACGTCGAATAAGGGCGGAGTAGGGATCTGGTCTATACTTATAGGGAGCAGGTGTCGTGGCCTGGGTACGTCAACCAAAGTCTTAACAGCCTCTGTTTGTGCCTGAGCTGTAGGTTGTTTGCCTATCCACCAAAGCCGACTGGGAGACCACGCCTGCTTCCTTTCCGTATCCCCGTTTATCTTATCTGCAATGCGATCAGAGCGCTTGAAAGGATTGATAGAGGAACGGCGTCCTGTAGACTCGTCGATTGGGCCTAGGGAAGCATCATCGCTGGATCTAGCCCAGCGCCGGCGATCTGAACGTGTCCTCCGAGATATATGACCGGGTTGTTGAAGCTTGGCCTTAGTGCGTACCTGTTGCTCGGACAGACCCTTGGGTTCATCGGATGCCCAACTTCCATCCGATTTTTGAGTGGGTACAGTCTCACTTGTTCCACTTCGACTCCTTCTACCTCGATGAGCTAGGTACCGATTACGAACGTTTAGTTTAGGACGCTCGACTTTTGGGTTACCAGATGAATCTATGGTATCATTGCCAGGAAGTAGGCCACATTCCCCTTTTCTCTTTCTTACAGTACCCAGGCCGATATAATCTTCTTCAATGGTAGCTGTGGTTGGAGTCCATTTGGGCTGCAAATTTGGTGTCTCGGAACGTGACCACCACGGTTTAGGACTTCGAGGGCTGGGCTGAGCAAAATCGCTGAGATTGTTCTGAAAACGGGGACTCGGAGTAAGCGGACTGGGTGCTTGAAGCGGCAAGGGGAGATCGAAATCTATCTTCCTTCGGGTTCTCAGGCTATCTTCCTCTTGCGAGACTGTGATAGACTGTTCCATGTCTGTCTGGCCATTGGTTTGTCTAATGGAGGATTTTCTTTTCAGAGTAGAAGATAATATGGAAGAGAATTTGCGCCCCGTTTTACTGTCCTGAGAAGGTATCTTTGGGCTTCCATCTCGTGAGTCGTGACTTGTTTGGTCGTTATCAAGCGCCGTCGGCTCTGGTGAGAAGGAGTTATTCGCATCGCAAACATGCTTTTTTAGACTTCGTGCGAAACTGACTATAGATGAGCTCCTAGTGCCCTGACGCGATAGCTTGGTAGGTAGGGTCCAAGAACTGGCACGCCGTACAAGTGAAGGCCTAAAGTTCGAGCTCTCGGGTTCAAGGATAAGTGTATGTTGGGCGTTACTAGTATTTGTATTTTTCATTTGAGGTAGTAATTCTTCAAGAGGTGGCGGCGTTTCCGCATTGGGAGATGACGGCGGTAGCGGATTGCGAGAGTCATTTCGAATGTCCTCATACGTTGGCTTTGGTTTGAGCATAATGCTTTCTCGCCGGCTATCACGGCGGTGAGCAAGTCCATCGTTGTCCGAAGACCCCTCATCATCGTGTTTGTCCTGGTATTGAGTGTAACTAAAATTTGAGATGGCAATCGTTTTTGGCTGTGGGTGGAGGAGGCCGGTCCCATTTGGGACAAAAGTTTCACTTGCATTAGACCGTCGCGGAGATATACGAGTTCTTTGAGCGTTTGTATTGAACGATCTTGTGTAGGGGGGTATGGTGGACGTCATAGGAGGAGTGTTGAGGGAAACGGTCTGGCTCGTCGCAGTTTGAGTTCACCTGTATAAGCGCAGTGATTATCTGAAAGGTGCCATCTATGTAAAAATACTCATAGGGTAAGTGGGCATGTATACCACAGAAACATAGGTATAGAGTGTTACAAAAGAAGTGAGAAACCGTCGTGGTGGGAGGCGACCGATGAACATGCTTCCTTATGAAGAAGGTGAAACGTACGATATATGTTTACCAAGGAAGCAATCGCCCATCCTGGAAGCAAACCTGCGCCGCTCTTAACAAAAACTTTAGCGCTCAAATGGCAACACACCCTCCAAACACCATGTCCATGCAACCTTGAAGACCTCCGCTAGCCGTATGTCCATACCCAAGCTAGTATATCATGTACCCAACGCGTTTCATCAGACATCAAGAGCTTCATTACCTATCCGACCCACTCGTCACAGACACAACACTCGTACCATCAACAAACCGCGTGCGAAAGATACGGTTCGCATTCTGGAACATGCCATCCTTCAAACTAACAACAATGAACTGAGACCCCTTGAACCGCGTCTTAAACAAACGTCCAATATTTTGTGTATGAGACAAATCGAGCGCGGCGTCGACTTCGTCTAAGATGTACATTGGCGCAGGCTTGAATTGCAACAATGCCATGATGAGTGAAAGAGCAATCAGAGAGCTGTTTAATGTTAGATAGGCTGGCTAAGGGGAAATGAAGATGTACGTACCGTTGTCCACCACTCAGTTCAGTCAAGGATTGCTTCCACACCTTGCCTAACATGACTTTGACCTCCAGGCCGTCAGAAATGGTCTTGCCTTCTGGCGGATCGAGTTTTGCGAAGCTACCAGGTAGAAGTTCGTTGAAGATTTGGCCAAAGTCCCGATTGACTGTTGTCCAAGTTTTGTGAAGAGCTTCTTTCTTGTATTCGTCGAGTTTGACGATCGTCTCTTCAATCTTCGATTTGTCTTTGACGACTGTTGACATGTTTCTCTTAAGGTTAGCTTCTTTCTTTTCTACACTGTCGATCATAGCCATGACTTTGGGGTTGATCTTGTTCTTCTTTTGCTGGAATCGCTCCTCCAGGCCCTTGCGTTTCGATTTACAGTCTGCCATATTGACACCACTGAAGTCGTACACGGTACCGGCTCGTCCAAAGAGCTCCGAGTCGCTGGCAATGAAGTCGTGCTCTTTCTCAAGAGATTTAACGTGGCTTGCTGCACCTTCCTGTTCTTTGTGGAATCTTTCTATGTCATGACCAAGCTTCTGTTGCTCGAGACCACCCTCTGTAATCGAGGTATTCTTCGATCGGATTGCGTCCTCCAACGCACGAAGTTCCTCATCGAATCCGGTCAGCTTGGCTTGTTCGTCGCTTAAATTGGCTTGAGCTAAGTCGTGAGCATCCTTTATCCTTGTTTGCTCAGTCAAAAGCTCGTCAAGTTCTTCCTGCTGTGTCTTTAAGGTGGTCTCAGCTTCTTCGAGCTGCTCTTGTGCGGCCGCAAGATCACTGCCACACTGTTCGGACTCGACCATAGCCTCTCGCATTTCAGATTGCAGAGGTTTGATCGAGGCATTGTTCTTGCTCAAGGCTTTCTTCAACTTCTCCAGCGACGACTGCAGTTCTGCGAGTTTGCTACCCTTATTGTTGTTGAATTCGCTCATGTCGCGTTCGATACGTTTCGCGTCTTTGTTTGCTTCATCTTGTCGTGCTTTGGCTGTCTTGATATCTTCTTTGAGCTGGGCAATATTTTGCTTCATCTCCTCGATGGCTTGAATGATCTACAATTGGTCAGTAATTTCAAATACATCGACTCATCCTGAATAGCATACCGATGATGAAGAGTTGCCACTGATTTGTTCCTCGGTCAATTTAATCTCGTGAGTCTTGAGGTCAAGCTCTTGCTTCGTTTTCCGTGCAGCATCCAACTTCTTCTTCTCCTTGACCATAGTAGCTTGCAGTGTACCGAGCTGCGTTTCATGTGACCTCAGCTCCGTAGTGATGTCGTTCAACTTTTGTAAGGTTATAAGAACCCCACTAGATTGAGGGGCGCTGCCACCCGAAAGAACACCGGCGGGATCATAGGTGTCACCCTGAAGGGTGACACTTTTCATTCGGACTGCAGGATCGAAAGTCACGCGCTTAGCGGTCTCTGCGTCTTCGCAGACCAATGTTGACCCAAAGACATACTCCATGGCGGCGGTGACTTCATCGTCATATCCAACCAAAGACAAAGCTAAGTCAACCTTTCCAGGCGCGATCTTCTGCGCAGCACCAACTTTTGCGGCAGAGGCCCGGAATGCAGCGATCTTGTTAAGGGGAATGATGGTGACTCGTTTCTTGAGTCTGCCATGCTCGAGGAGCTGTTTGCCAGTGGCCGCGGAGTCAACGACAACATTGTATAGTCGTCCTCCAGCACAAATCTCCAATGCAGTGCCTGCTCGGGTATGATTCTTATCGAGCGTGAATAATTGAGCTACCAGTCCCTTCACGCGCGATCGATCGAAGTTCGGTGTTGGATCGCTATAGCTGAAGTCGATGTTGGCGACTCTCCTCCGCATCTCGTCCGCTTGTTGCTTCAACTCACGTATCCGTGCTTGAAGATGAGATTCTTGCTGGTACATATCCGACTCCTTTCCTTCGTCAAAGCCTAGCTTAGTCAATTCGGACTCGAGCTTCTTGGCTTGGGACCGCAGTGCGTCCAGGTCCTTGGTTAACCCAGAGTTTTGCTCCTTTGCCTTCTTCGCTTTTGGTTCATCCTCCTTGACCTGTTTCTCGAGATGGGATATTTTGAGCTTGGCCTGCTCCTGCTCAGTCGCAGCGGCACTTGCGCGGTTCCTTGCATCTTGTAGTTGGCCTTGGTAACCACTCTCCTGGCCTTCTCTAGATGCGACACCGGTCTGAAGGGTCTGGAGAAGTTCTTCTTTCTTTTCGACTTCGTCCGTTTGTCTTGCGAGCTCGCTATGGGCAGTTTGGTATTTCTCTTGAAGTGTCTCGTAAGCCTTTTTCTTCTCCTGTAACTGTTTCTCCAGGTCCTTGACGCTCTTTTCTATGCCCTTTCTCCGCTCCGTCTCCTCAGTCATGCTAGTCTTCTTTAGGTCAAGCACAGTGGTTAGGCGAACGACCTCATGCGAATGCGCTTTTACCTCCTCCTCAAGTGCCTGAAATTTGCCGCCTTTGCGAAGCTCCTTCTCCCGTGTAGCCTTGACTGTTTTGATATCCTCCTGGAGATACTCGATTTCTTTCTTCATACGAACGGAGGCCTCTTCAAGGTCTTTCGCTCTTTGCTTTTTCGCCTCCAGATCATCTGCTGACTGCTGTAATCTTTCATTGTATCGTATGTAATCGTACGCAATTACGAGCTTGGTAAGTCGCTCAAGTTCGCTTTGTGTCTGCTGAAACTCTAGGAAGGCGCGTTTTTCCTGCCGTAACTTCTCTAATTTTGGATCAATCTCATCTCGTAGCAACTCTGCAATCTCCTGCACCTTCATCTCCTTCTTGGCCATAGTCTTGTAGGCCTTGTCTCGCCTATCTTCGAACATGCGCGTTCCGGCGGCCTCCTCCAACATTGCAAGGATCTCCTTCGCCTTCATGTTCAGCACCTGCATGACTTTACCCTGCGCGATCATAAAGTTTGGGTTGTTGATGTTGAGCTGCACAGACTGAAATAGATTCTGTATGCTTTGCTGTTGGGCACGGTGTCCATTGATGAGGTACTTGCTTGCTCCGCCCAATACAATCTGTCGTGTTACCGATATTTGCGCATGTTCCTCAAAACCAACAGGACTTTTTGACTTGTCTCGATTGTCGAATACGATGGTTACGCTCGCTTTTGTGACGCCTGCTTGGCCGCGCTTGTAGATGAGATCCTATATTGTTTGTGAGCGCTTGATTCTTTCGGACCTTGCAACCTGACATACCTGTAGATTTTGCGCTCGAACCACGCTCAAGTTGTTTATACCGAGGACGAAGCATATCGAGTCAAGAATATTGGACTTTCCGGATCCGTTCAGTCCCGTGATTGAGTTGAAGCTCTCGTCCCTGCCATATGTGAGCGAAAGGTTATGCGATGGAGGGGCGGTAAACAAACCAGCCAGAAATGACCGTGCGCACGGCATACGACTTGTAGCCCTGTAAAGATATTAGATAGGATCGCAGTATCCGGAAGCTATACTCACATCTATAACGAGTTCTATAATCCTCATGGCGGCTGCATATGCTGTTGTTGTTGGTTGTTCTGCTGTTTGTTTGGGGCCCACAAGGGTTCAGGTGGTGCTCGGCTAGCTACTCACCCACTCAAGAAGTCGCGCTAGTAGTTCAACTCACGTGCTTTCGCGATGACAGATACGTCACGTGACGCTCCTCTCCCCGCGTCATGCTGTTTCTCACTTCTCGGTCGACGACCGACAATGAAACACGATAATAGATGGTGCATACGGTTCATCAGTTAGAATAGGTGGAATATGATACTGGACTTTCTAGATAGGTGTACCGTCTAATTATCTAGAAATTCTTCCTCGAGATGATGAATAACGAGCGCGCTGATGCCTAGCTCACACATTCTAGTACCCTTACTGTACATACATGTGTTCGTTATGACGTGCGCGAGACCAAGAAATCTGTCAAAACCACTACTACCTTTTGAAATTCTTCGGCACTTGTTGGTACTTTCACATGATTGCAAATGCGAAGCGCTTTGTTGCAACCCCTTGAATCTCACAGGTCGGTACTTTACTGTAGACGTCAGTAGTCAGCTGTCTACAAGCCATCATTTGTTCCATAACTTGAGTCATCCTTCTTGGCATGTTTTGTCGAACCGAGATGTAAGGTTGTTCTATGCCGCAAGGATCGAACGTACGTTTCCTATGTAATGCCTATGTAATGACTATGTAATTAGGTAGCTACTATAGTATGTCCCGTCTATATCATGGGTTGATACAAACTGTTTGAACAAGAATGTTCAAATGCATTAGTCGGATATACCATGCCACTTGGCACGTACGGTTGCGCAAGGTGACGTCAAACGCATGTGGCGTGAACTACAGCGCGGGAAGTTTTGTTGAGAAGATAGTGAAGCGGATCATTGATGATGGACGACATGGGTTAAACGTAACCTCGATCGTGAAAAGAGATTCCCGGTGCAAGAGTTTTGTAGCCAGGATGGAGATATGGTTTGAGCATCAATTGGGATTTCGGTGAGCGAGGGAACCGCGCTCATTGAGCTCAGATGCCCCAAGCGTTCGCCAAACGCATGATTCGTCAACTGAATCCCTTCCCGGTGTGCTAGAAACTAAGAGCGCTCGATGCACCAGTAATTATGACTACCTTGGTACTTTAGTGCAATCGGCGACGACTCCGAGGGCGGGTCAGTCATCCAGCCCTGTAACCTACCACGCAATCCCGAAGTGTAACCATGATCTAGGGATGAACACGTCGTAATTCACCAATTGGCTGGCAATGCAAGACGTGGCGGTCGTGTCACCAGGCTTCCGGCTCCGCGATGCATGTGCTACTCGTTCGCCCGCTGAGGCGTCGCTGGGAGGGTGTGCGGGGGAGGCGGCGCATGGCTTTCAAGATGCATCCCAGTCTGACCAGGATTGGGTTAGTTTCAATTTGGGTCAGTGATTTGAATGGATGAAGCTAGTGAAATGCTCCATGCCTTGTTGTGTAGAAAGACGGCATCGCAATGGGACAGGTCACAGTACAATGAAGCTCAGAAGGATGGTTGGAATAGCCGGCCTAGAGCCGCGGATGGAGAGGAAAGAGCCGGAGCTTTCGGTAACATTTGATGTTAGTCAGTCTAGGTACCTAGGGAAAGCTTCTAGCCTGTGCTCTTAATCTCGTTTGGGCCCATCCACACGGTACACCAGTGCCTCAGAGCAGCGTGGCCTTGGTTTTTTTTTTTGGCTTTTCGATTTGTCCGAATGGACACTGGACCCTGCAGCAGTCAAGACATCCCCGCATCGGTGAAGCTACTAGGATACTTGGGTGGTATCCAACCATTTGCTTACCCACTCCCCGCCAACGCATTGTATGTCTTCGTCCTGCACTTTGTTCTTAACACAATCATGGCCGCCAATCACCGGTAGTGAATATTGGCTCATCTCCTTTCTTTTTAGTCTCCTTTCGGAAAAGGCACGCTTCTGAGAGGTCGCCGCACCTATCCAGTCTGTAATTGTACGGCCCGCCGACCCACGATCTAGCCTTTTTCTGCATTGCACGAGACCCGCCTTTAGGCTTCACCTTGCCATCCCGACACTCGTCTGCACTCCACGTACCTTGTTGTCACTAGACAACTCATTCTACGCCCCTTACCGCGTCTCACTTGGTATTTGGTGGCGTGGGGTGCCGGCAATAATATACCTAATTCAGCCTCAATACGCTACCTAATAGCTTCCGTCAAGACGACACTTCCCCGAGGCTTTGGAAACACGCCTGCACTACATATCCGATTATTCTTTTACAAAAGGGCACCGAAATTCTGCGACCATCAAGTGACCATACCGAAAAACGCCTCTTCTAAAATAACTCCTTCGCTCTGCCACCATACTTCCCCATCACTCCGCATTACCAATTCTCAGATATCTCCCAGCTCATTCTACCCGTGGCCTTGCACTACCTAGCACGTGTACCTCGACATTTTACACAACCTTGAATTAGCATATTCTCACGTTGAGCTCACCCCACTATTACAACCCAATCAACACTACCCTTGTCGCCATCGATCTAAGCACATCACTTGGCTTGATCCTCCTTGTAAGCATATATTCTTTTGCTAGCAGATTCACAAAATTAAGTTATGACAGCACTCGATTCTTCAGGTGCACCAACTTCAAACTTCTGATTCCACGTTCAAGTAAACCGGACGACTCCGGCAAGACCCTCTTTCCGCGGCCCAATGATCCAAGTCTGCTACTCCACGCCTCCACTCAAGACCGTGCATCCACGACGTCTCGTGCTTGTACCAGTCGCACAAAAAATGGACCCCCCCTCAGCACCAAATCCGGCAGGAGACGCGGGTGTGCTTCCAGAGTTCTCAACAATCAGTCTCCAAGATGCACCTTCACCCCCAGCAAATGACGAAGACATGGACGTCCTTACCATGTCAAGAGAGACCGCCATGAAGATTATTGTACGTTCGATAGTTGCTATAGCAAACTCAGCAGACGATGTCTCTGCAACACCACCACTGTCAGTTTCCCGGCCTCATACGCCGAGTGGAAAGGACAATTTCGCGGCAATTAAAGGCCATCGACGCACAGCCTCCCGGCCAGCAACACCTATACCAGCAGAGAGGCAAAAACATCAGCCCACAGAGCTAGATCCACCCGAAGCAAGTAATGACGAGCCAACCATCACCCATGATATAGGCCATGGTGCACAACCTGAATCCGTCCAACGACTAAATATGGCACGGAAATTTTTCTCAAAAACAGTACCCAAAGTAGGCGTTGAAGAGTACATCAACCGCATTCAGAAATACTGTCCTCTCTCAACTGCCGTATGGCTAGCTGCAGGCTCATACATTCTTCGATTATGCGTTATTGACCGGACCGTTCCGCTTACCTACCGCACGATGCATCGGTTAATTCTTGCATGCGCACTGGTAGCTATGAAAGCGCTAGAGGACCATCGATGGCCACAAAAGCGATTTGCGGCAGTGGGCGGTGTAGACGAGGCTTCACTCAGTCGACTGGAGCTTTGCGTCGAGTTTTTACTTTCGTTCGATGTCCAGATCTTCACTCCAGAGAAGCTAAAGTTTTTGACGATGCAGTTGCAAAGGGCAGGACAAGCAGCCACGATGACATCGAAACTACCATCATCGTTCCATTTGAATCTGGCGACTCCAAAGATGCGGCAGATACAAACGTGATGATATCCTTGGGCAATTTTGGACACGCGCAATTTTCTTTCGTTATACTAGGATATCCCCATGAGCATGCCACGGCGTTTGATATGTGAAAAAAGGGTATTTGTGGGTGAGAAGCCCATGTACAATAAATACACGGATGAAGGATGCAATATCAAGAAAGGCTAGCTTGGCTCATGCGAGAAGACAGCATAGGAGCTGGTGAAAAGCTCAAAAAAGTAGTACTGTGTGCCTATCAATGAGCATCAACAATGACAGCTTCCTTTATATTTATTTTTATTCGTGACGCTGAACATGATGGCGCATGTACGTCTTTTCTTCATCACGCCATGTACCTGATGGTTAAGCTAATGAAGTGGTGAGTGTACTACGTGTCTGCGCAGTACCAATGTACCTGCAGTTGCATTTGGATGAGTGGGTACCCTTGCTTAAAGTGGGCTAGCTTGCGCGGCAACGACGATCAACGTGCCAAACGCCCCTTGCGGCGCCACATCTTGATTGATTTCAAGCGCAACGGTCAACACCGACCACCTCCAACTGCTGCCCCACGCTTCGTATACCTCCATGCTTCGCACCCTCACGATACACCGACTCGCGGACGTATAATTGACCGATTCGACAATACGACTTTACCACTGCGCACGACCCTCAACGCACACTCAAACACACACTCACACCAGTCGCTCGCTACTTGCTACCTTGAATCTCGCAATGACACGCTTAATACTCACACTCGCAGCTGCCACCGCATTGGCACCGCTTGTCGGCGCAGTCAAATTCTCAAGCCCAAAGGCAGGCGCAACCCTCACGGCAGGGACAGCCATCGAGGTCAAATGGGACGAAGGCGGTGATGGGCCAAAGATGGCCGATTTGCTGACTTATGAGCTGTTCTTGTGTGCTGGAGGGAACAACGACGGCGAGTCGGTAAGTGGTAGCCTGCAGTTCTAGACGTTGGCGCATTCATGAACAGTGCCCCATTGGAATAAAGTCTGATTTGAACGTCTAGATTGTACTCATGCCGATTACAACACAAGGCTCATTTGCCGTTGGCACTCTTGCTTCAGCACTGGTTCAAAAAACTGTGGGTGAAGATTCGCCCGCCAACGCTTAGTACGTGCGACCCGTCATGACCCAAACAGCCTTTTAGCGCTGCCTATACTAACACGCCGCAACAGCTTCCTCAAGATGATGGCTGTTGGGAAAACGGGTGGTCAATTGATCACATACTCTGATCGTTTCTCGTACTCTGGCATGACAGGTAAATTTCCTGCAGACGCTGCAATCAAAAAGGGCCTCGACAGTATTGATGGCACGACCGGTCCCGCCACCCAGGATCAGACAGTCAAACCTGGCGGTGCCGCACCAGTAGCTGGTGACTATGGCGTAGAGTATACTATGCAAACCGGTGCGACTAGATTTGCGCCTATGCAGCCCATACCGCCTACCAAGATTACGGCAAAGAACACAAAGCCGCTGTACCCCACCAGCAGTGTTAAGATTGCCACAACGAGGCTACCAATTCCCAAAATTCAGACGACCCTCACGCAGAGTCAAACATTTTCAGTCAGCAGTAGGGAGAACACAGTACGTTCGGATTGTCGGCAGGCTCAATCTGTCGAATCATTTTTGCGCCATTAGCATGCTAACATACTCTCCAGGTTGCTCCTGCTCCTCATGCTACCGACGACATGGCCAAGTTCCTCAATCGATGGAAAGATTAGACATCCTTCAGTTTGCATATCAATCATTCAAATGCGTTATTCATAATCATGGATTTGTGGCAGGACCAGGTATCTTTCTACTATGCCCAATCTCGTTGGATCGTTATGATCATTGTGCTAGCGAACTGGGACGACATCGCTGTCGACCGAAATGCATGCAACGGCGTTTGGAGTAATCAGAGGTATTGAAAGACCGCGCATTAAGCGCAAGTCATTGACTCCCCCGTGGAAGTGTCTGGTCAATATAGTTTTAGAATCAATAGTGCTTGAATCAATACATCAAAGGTTCAACATCTGGCCTTATCAATGACACTCACGGTTACTCTTTCCAGGGCTCTACAATGTCTATTTTCAAAATGACGCATAAAAGTTTGGAGAGAAGCACCTTCCTCTTCTTCGTAAGCTGGAGTATTGTAAACCCGCATCTACCCGCTGATGTTAGACTCAACCCCACCACCCCACCATAACACAAACAGCAAGGAAGCCATCTGTCACGCGCAGGTGCACACATTGTGACGACGTGCTTCTCATTTGTTTTCTAGTCGAATTCCTGTAACTACACTAACATGGCTATTGCTGAGAACTACGAAGATGTGCTCAAGGGCAAGTACCCAGCTAAGGATCATGCAAGAAAAGTTGCGAAGTGGATTATTGAGAAAGGAGGTGACAAAAATGGAACAATCTATCTAGAAGCTCAGAAGCAGAAGCTACTCGAGGTGAGTGTTGCCGAATCATAAAGGGTGTTAACTAAGAGGTATAGGACAATGACAGTGAGGCTCCTTTCAGGTATGTAGAGATAAACATGACATGTTCTTAAGGAGGCATGCTGATATCTATAATTACAGGCAGCGGCGATTTTTCTTCTATCTCAGTGGCTGCAATCTTCCTGATTCGCACCTGATCTATGAAATTGCCAGCGACAAGTTAACCCTCTTCATTCCTCCAATTGAGCCAGACGATGTCATCTGGTCTGGCCTACCCATGAGCCCTGAAGAAGCAAAGGCAAAATATCATATTGATGACTGCAAGACGACCAAAGAGACAAACCCTCATCTAGCAAGTGCTTCAGAGTCGGCCCAATCAACCATCTACGCCATCCCTGAGCAGGTCTCGGACAGAATCACTTTCCTTTCATACAAGAACAAGGAACTTTCACTGCTGAAACCTGCAATCGAGTACTGCAGAGTCACAAAGTCAGATTATGAGATCGCATTGATTCGCAAAGCCAACGCTATCTCAACAATCGCACACATAAATGTAATGAAGGCCGCAGCCAAAGCAAAAAACGAATGCGAACTTGAAGCCATCTTCCTCAAGTCATGTGTCGAACACGATGCAAAGAACCAAGCATATCACTCCATCGTTGCAGCTGGGGAAAATGCCGCGACACTACACTACGTATACAACTCCACACCAATCAAAGACCAGAACCTACTCCTCCTGGACGCTGGATGCGAACTCGACTGCTATGCCTCAGACATCACGCGTACATTCCCCATCAAAGGCACTTTCACCGAAGAATCCCTCGCCATCTACAACATCGTCCTCGACATGCAAAAGCAATGCATCAACGCCCTAAAAGCCGGCGTAGTATGGGACTCCATCCACGAGCTTGCTCACAAAATCGCCATCAAAGGCCTTCTCAACCTCGGCATCCTGAAAGGTGATGCAGACCAGATCTTCGCAGCACGTACGAGCGTTGCTTTCTTCCCGCATGGCCTAGGCCATTACCTCGGTATGGATACGCATGATACGGGAGGGAATGCAAATTACGCGGATAAAGATAGTATGTTCCGGTACTTGCGTACGCGGGGCGCGCTGCCGGCACGAAGCGTTATTACCGTTGAGCCTGGGATTTACTTCTGCCGCTTTATCATCGAGCCGTATCTTAAGAATGGGGAGCAGGCCCAGTTCATTGATGAGAAGGTTTTGGAGAAGTATTGGAGTGTTGGGGGTGTGAGAATTGAAGGTATGTTGTTTTGCTTGTCTTTTGGATTGTGAAATATGTGTTTACTTATCTCTTGGATTGCGAATTATGTGTTTGGCTGGCTAATTTAGTTAGATAATATTTTGATTGTTGAGGGGGGAAATGAGGATCTTACGAGTACGCCGAAGGAGGTGGATGATGTTATTAAGATTGTTAAGTCTGGGTGAAGGATTTGAGGGTAGTTGCGTAGATGGAGCAGGAATCATAGGTTGTGTATAGCTAGCAATTGCAATAGGTTGTTGAGGCCAATGTCCAGACGATTCACTCTCACGTTGACTACGCTGAATATTTATGCTGACATATGTATTTGTATTTTAGATACTATAAATCACCTCAAGCATGAGGCTTTTGAGATCTTCGCGAATTAGATAGAACCAGAAACCGGTCAAGATTTGTTACTCGAAGTAGATGCCAATCACAAACACTAAACTCACCTAAGCGCTAGCCCAACGAGCCTATGTACCTAAGCAAATGAATGATTCATACTTCAAACCCACCATCAATCGACACTTAAACCCCTCCAAACCCCCCAAAACAAAAACCCATCCACACATTCAACTAAACACTTCAGAATGGCAGAATCCCAGCGCCCCAAAGTCGGCGTCGGCGTCATCATCCACGACAACGCCGGCAACATCATCATGGGCGAGCGCGCAGGCAGCCATGGCGCAGGTAAAACCCAACCCCAACTTACATTTTTTTCCCCTCTCCATTAGCATTCCATATCTAAAACACGGTTAATCGAGAGAAAAAAAAGGTACACTGCAATGTCCCGGCGGACACCTCGAATACGGAGAGTCCTTCGCGACGACCGCGGCGCGCGAAGTGCTCGAAGAAACAGGGCTGGAAGTAGGGAATGTGACGTTTCTTACGGCGACGAACGATGTTTTTGTCGGGGAGGGGAAGCATTATGTTACGGTTTTTGTTACGTGTGTTATTGTGGGGGAGAATAAGGTGCCGCGGGTAAGTGTATTTTTAATTCGTGAATGTATATCTGTATATGTGTGTATGAGAGGGAGAACGGAGATGTTTGGCTGGTGCTGATGCTGATGCTAATGGTGATAATCAAGGCGATGGAACCGCACAAGTGCGCGAAGTGGGAATGGGTAAAGTGGAGTCAGATGTGGGCTTGGGCGGGGGAGCAGGCGAGGGCTGAGGATGAGGGGAGGGAGGTGGAGAGGAGGATGTTTTTGCCTTTGGTGAATCTTTGGAGGGAGTATCCTGAGATGGAGAATGCGTTGGCGGGGAAATGATTTGTATGGTGGAGAGAGGGGATACGGGGGGATTAAAGTTTTAGTTTGAGATGTGAGGCATGGTTGATTTCTGGGTCTGGGTGCCTGGAAAATGTTGATGACGTCCTTGCACATGTGTATTCAGGAACTACCTACGTATTTGCATGTGGCTACACGTGTATGTACCATGATATAATAGCACGTGGGTGGACTAGGTATGTGGGATTGAAGCTATCCGGGTTCGTTGCCTATTGCGGTGCTTTTATTCTAGCTCTGACTAGGGTTGCGTTCATGTGGGGAAATCCCGCCGAATTGGTGTGTATCACGAGGTTGGAACATCAGATCTCAGATGACTTGTAAATGCGGCGGAGAGACCAATTAAGAAGGAATCAAGGGATCACAGTTGGCAAAGTATACAGATTCGGGGCGGAAGAGGATATAGTTCCCAAGAGGGCAGTGATTCCTCGGTAGAGTCTCTCCCGGATTGAAAGCAGTCCAATACCAATGTAGAAGGAGAGTACTATTAGTTTCCGCTACAAGCATGCTACAACCCAAGTATTATTGATAAAGTACAGGCTTCCCCACAAGTTTTGCGGATCATCCACGCAAGTTAAACATGAATTGCCGACAGTGCGCACCAATCGGCTCGGCAGCTACACTACATCGGCACTATAATTAACAAAGCTGACGTCGAACGGGCATCGGCCAAGTAATGTAGTACAGTTTACCTACCGGAAGGTGCACTTGTTTTGGGTGGGGCACAACCTTTCTTAGATGTTGAATCTCCATCAATCACCATGTCGTGGTACCTGCAAGGTACAGAAATGATGAACCGGGTTTCGCAGCAATCGCTTATATTGAGATAATTTATATAAATACTCAACTGAAGACGTCTTAAGAGCCAGTGCCCCACGCTTTTTATTCAACTGCACGAATTCGTGACAGTAAGGCCCAAACATGCGTTTCTTCGCCTCACTCTTCTGCGCAGCGGCGCTTCCTTCACTGCTCAATGCCTTCCCCAATGCACCCTTTCAAGCAGAGGACCGATGGGTTGTTGACTCCACTGGCGCCAATTTCACCTATGTTGGTGTAAATTGGCCTGGCGCAGGCGAAGTAATGATCCCCGAAGGCCTACAATATCAGTCCATCCAGACCATTGTGTCGAGAATCAGGAGCTTGAACATGAACGTGCTCCGACTCACGTTTGCGATCGAAATGATCGACGATATCAAAGATCGCGGCGGAGATGTGACGATACAAAAGGCTTTCCAGACGGCGTTAGGAAGTAATGGTAATGCCGCTTACCAGAACGTGATCAAGCACAACCCACAATTCGGCGCTTCGACTACAAGGCTACAGGTATGCCATGACGTCTGAGTTACGGGTGGAAAAAACTCCTTACATTCTTGCAGGTTTACGATGCAATTGCTGCCGAGTGCGCCAAGCAGCAAATCTACATCCATCTTGACAACCACATGTCCAAAGGAAAGTGGTGCTGCGGTAATGGTGACGGAAATGCTTGGTTCGGTGATACCGACTTTAATGTCCCCAATTGGAAGCGTGGACTCGAGTATATGGCTAGCCACGTGCGTGTCTACTCCTCGTTATGGCAAGATATATGCTAACCTGTTGTTGTACAGAGCAAGCAATGGCCCAACATGGTTGGCATTGGGCTTCGTAACGAATTACGCAAGCCCGATAGCGTCGGCTCGTCGCTCCCGTATACCTGGCCTGTCTGGTACGAGCAGATGGTTGCAGCTGCCAACGTTGTAAACAAAGCGAACCCTAACATCCTCATCTTCTTGTCTGGTCTCGACTACGACACAAAGCTAACACCCATCCCCACTCCCGACGACCTCGGCAATGGAAAGAAGTTCCTGCTTTCGGACTTCTCGTACAGGAACAAATTAGTTCTTGAACTACACAACTACCAAAACGACGCAACAGACTGCGGTAGCATGGAAAGCGGTCTATGGAACAACGGCTTCAGAGCGACATGGTTTGGAAGCAGCGTCACAAACAGAATGCCAGTCGTTATGACAGAGTTCGGATTCAACAATGCAGACAACTCCTACACTAAAGTGTACGCGACGTGCATCAAGAAGCTGATGCCGCAGTGGAAGACTGGCTGGACGGTATGGGTACTCAGCGGCAGTTATTATATTAGGAGTGGAACACAAGACTACGAAGAGACCTGGGGACTGTTAAACCATGACTGGAGCGATTGGAGGAACAGCAACGCGATCACTGCGCTCAAGGGAATGGTTGATGCAACTTTGGCATCGGTGACCTAGACTCCAAGAGGAGATAAATCTTAATTGAACTTCAGCTAATTTCATACGCTGTTTGAAGAGACTTACCATCTGTATGAAACATGAACATCCAATGTCCCCCATCACGCAGGTGAGCACATTGTTGATTGTTTTCTTGGTACGCTAACTATCTCGATTCCCCCTCATCGATTGCATCCCCTTTCAACAACCAGTAAGCCGCTACTCAAACATCACGCCACGTCATTTAGTCTGAAGCATCCGCGTGATACACGTAGGTTCTTTTCAGGACAGAAAGGCCTCCAATCAATAGTTGATTTTATACCTCGGCTTCTAGGTGTCGGCACTTCCTTGTCTATGGGGTGCATACACGAGATCAGATGCACCATAGCACCCTGGTCAACTCGTTCTACTTCCCGTGCTAGATCTAATATGCACGATCGGGAGCGCTATGACCCACAACCTACCGTTCAGAATCAGTCGCTGCTATACCATGGACACTTCGGTTCTTCAAAGGCGTCTGGTAGATGGAAATAATGAAGTCGTTTGATCACCCGCAGTATTATTATGGGTACCATAAAACTTAGCAAGACTTACGCACTGGTTATTGACGAGATCTGGTTTTCGGACAGTAAATATAAACGATCGGGAGCGGTATCCTTGGCGACTAGGGGCGTCGAAAGTGCACTGGCCGGCCCTATCAAATTTGACTCAGCCGAGACATGCACGAGTTACCACATGGATACGATTAGGATGCATCCCATACTTACAAAGATATCAAAGATGAGCATAATGAGTGCAGATCACTCTCTTTGGTGGACATACTTGTGGCGTTCTATTGCTTGACTGCCGCTGACTGTTCGAAGATCACGACTATTGCAATTATCTCATTAGCTATACAGCTTGTTTCCACATGCTTGAGATCGGATTTGTCTTGTAAGATTGGTGGTTAACAGGCTTAACGAATACTGACTATAACCAGACAGTAGTTTCTGAGTCGTCAAGAGTCCATGGGGCCTACGGTGAAATGAACAGAGTGACTACTAACCTCATCAACTCGTTCGAAGAACCATGAAGTAAGCCACTATCGATTTTTTCGATGGGAATTATGTCAAGTCTCTTGGGAGGTGTGGCCAAAGAGTACCCCACGAATAATTCCTTGTTCAGTAAATTTTAAGCGTGTGATCTGATCGGTAGCTAGGCTTCGATAAACCCTCAATTCATAAAATACCGAGGCTCACGATCATTTTGTCGACATGGGTCAGCACTACTGAGTTGACCGGAGTCACACACCCCTCAGCTTAAACACTTCCTCGTGCCCGTCATCACAGCCACTACGTCTAGTCGTCGCCGATTAAGGCCACTGCATGTAAGCCTAGATCGATACCCAGGACCTTTACAATCAAGCCGAGGAACTGAAAAGCCAATTTGGCCTCTCAATGGTCTGACCAAAGTCCACCATGATAATTTTTAATATCCAGCGAGGAAAAAACACAAAGTGAGAACGGAGAAACAGCCTTTTTGGAAATGACTCTATCCTATCAGACGGCTCAAGATGAAGTCATGCATACAGTTGCTTAGTATCTTGAACATACCGAACAGGTGACATCGAGAGCAACAGTCTTCGTAGACATCATCGAAGCATAAATACGTAGCAAGATTCCCAAGAAAGAAAATATCAACAACTTCAAACATTCTAGCAATAGCTTTCTTCAACCTCCCAGATTTTCCATCCGTTTCACTCGCACTGTCAATCATCACATTGCCAAAATGAAGTCTTTGGCCATTCTCTCAGTTTTTGTAGCCGTTTCCATCTCCTCGCCCATCGCTCTTCCAGTTCCCGAGGCCGATATTGTGACACTTGAAGCTCGCCAGTCTAGCACTCGCAATGAGCTCACATCTGGCAGCAGCTCGACATGCCCCAAAGCTATTTTCATCTTCGCCAGAGCAACGGGTGAAGCTGGCAACATGGTGATTAATCAGGAAACCCTAGCAATAGAAAGCAGCGTGCTAACATTTCTAGGGTCTCTCTACCGGCCCCTCAGTAGCAGAACGCCTCGAAAGTGCCTACGGGAATGCCCAAGTATGGGTTCAAGGTGTTGGTAGTCCGGTACAGACCCTTTATACACTGACTAAAATTGAGTTTCATACTAACTCCAGACATCACTTCAGTACTCTGCAACACTCCTAGACAATGCTCTCCCAGCAGGCACCAGCCTAGCCGCCATCCGCGAAGCCCAGCGTCTCTTCGCCCAAGCCGCGCAGAAATGCCCCAACTCCGCCATCGTGGCAGGAGGATACAGTCAAGGTACAGCCGTCATGTCAAATGCTATCACAGGCCTCAGCTCCACCATTCAGAATCAAATCAAGGGCGTTGTGCTCTTCGGATACACCAAGAACCTGCAGAACCTAGGCAGGATTCCGGGCTTCCCGGCGAGCAAGACGAAGGTCTTTTGTGCCATTGGGGATCTGGTTTGTGATGGGACTTTGATTGTGGGTCCATCTCATTTCACATATGATGATGAAGCGCGCAATGAAGCTCCCGCTTTCTTGCGAAGCCGGATTGGATAGGTCGTAGGGGAAGTTTGATATAGCGGGGTGCAAAGAGAACAGCCAGACAAGTGTTGAAATGACAACGTGATGGTTGGACTTGAGGTTGGATGGTCATCAACGATTTTGTATATGAGAAAATGAACTATATACAAGGAAGGGTTCTGGACGTGAAATCCTTCGTGATTGAAAACCGCTTCAATCCCTTCGCTTAATAGCCACTCGGCACCAAGCTGTTCGCCCAACCCTCTACTGTATTGAATTTACCTTCCACATCATCAGGAATTCCGTTACCATTCGCATCCACCCACGGTGTTCCTCCTGCAATCGTTCCAGGCCCGTTCATGGGACTAGCATTCTCGTCGCTAATCAACTGCCCGGCTGTTCCGTAGCTCTGTAATTCCGTAATGAGACGCTTATCCACACTATCACGAACCTTGCTTGCCCCAACAGACTTCTGAGCCAAGCTCAAAGCGTCTGCAGCAGACAAAATCTTCGCTGGTGCTGGATAGCCATATTTAGTACCCCGGATAGCTAAACCCCCATAGTTCGACGACGAGGCTCCCAGTTGGGCGCCATTGAGCTGGCCATTTTTGTCCGAGTCGTGGAAGTTGGCTTCAACATATGCTTTGAAGTTTGCATTTCCTCTTGTGAATGCTGCCACGGTGGTGCTCGGTCCGCTGATGAAGTAATTTCCTACAATGTTTGCTTCACTCACTGCTTCACTGTCACCTGCGATGTAACCTCCACCTCCGCCCCAATTGTAAACCACATTATTTGTGAAATCGTTCGTGCCTTTGACTTTCGGGTTGCGAGTTTTGTTGTCAATATACAGGTTTCTAAACAGAGAGATGCCGTTTCCGAGAGTTGTTTGAATCAGGCCACCGCAGGAGTGTGTTTCGAGACCTTGCGCGATGATGCTGTTTTGGATAGTGATATTTCCGACTTCACCCCCACTGATAGAGAATGTTTCATCGCGCCCCCAAGAAACCGAGATGTGATCGAAAATCATATTAGAGCCTTCGGCGATAGTGATGCCATCCTTCCCACTGGCGCCGCCCTTGCCCATGCGAATACGAATATAGCGCACGACTGCATCATCAGCGTTGCTGAAACTCCAACCGTTTCCGTAAACGGTTATTCCATCCCCTGGTGCTGTCTGGCCGAGTATCGAAATGCGTTTGGAGACTACGAGACGGTCTTTAAGTTTGATCAAACCGCCGACAGAGAAAACGATAATGCGATCCGGTTGTGAAACGGCGTCGCGCAAAGAGCCCGCGCCGGAATCGTTGAGATTGTTAACTACATAAACTTTACCGTTGCGGCCACCTATAGCATTTCGGCCAAATCCTTCGGCACCAGGAAAAGCGAGCGCGGATACGCAGCTCAGTAAGAGCGGGAGAATGTAGCAGAGATGCATCGTGTACCGCCAGTGTTTGCGAAGCCGAAAGGCAGATAAGAAAGCCAAGAAAGAGGATTCTATGACGTTGTTATAACTTACTCAATTACCTTGAACACGGACTAATGGTTGTATTTAGTTTGGTGGAGAAACCTGGATGGTGTTTGCTCCTTCATATAATAACCGATGTTTATTTGAAACCCTCCAATGACACGCAGCATCTGTGACCAGGGTCTATTATAATGATATATTTCCAAAATCCTAATATATCTTGCCCTGGCAATTATCAGATCGGATTCGTGCACCTGGTCCAATGGCTATTTGAAAGCAGTGTAGTGCGTAGGGTATATGGCAATATTCGACTTCACGGTAAAGATTATAAACCTTTCATCCGAAATAGCCGCTTGCATCCTGTTGTGTTCACTGAACTAATTCTCTAAGTTATCCGTTGTACAATTATCATCCCAATTTGCTGGCACTAGATCCAATTGAATTGAATGATATAAACCCGCATTTCCTTTCCAATACACGTGCCAACCCTCTTTACCCGCATCCCTGGACGGCTTCCAGCCTCTATCAAATCCTGCAAATCGGAAATTTGTACGAATCATGTCCGAGTTAGCGCCATCGAACGACCGCTGGTTGGCAATGCACTCATATGTCGCCGGACATGCACTGGGAGTAGCTTTAGAATAAATAAGAGAAAGCGATGGCATGTAGATGATGGCCATGCTAACTGTATGAGTTCCCGATGTTGACTTGAGGGCGGCTAAGTATGGAGTTTTAGATTGATCACTGTTGCCGCCCTCACCTCTAAGGGCCCAATTGCCGTTTGAGAGCTGAATAGGAAGGAACTTCAGGGGTGGAGTTGAGGGTTGAACAGTAAAGTTTTCTAATCCTAGCCGATGGGACGATGGCAGAGCCACTAGATGTCGTTTATGCCAGGGCTCTTGAAGGCTTTAATCAAGTAAGTTTATGATTCTAAAGTTAAGTCAAGTTTTTTCTTGCCTATTGGCACGCAACATGTATTGATGGGAAATCTTCTTCGGGGTAGCCGATACAGCACAGCCTGGCAGTGGCGGAGCTGCGTAAATGACCGTAGCAATCGCGGCCATAAGGCCAAACAAGTTGAAGGCTTGCATCACAAATTCGAGGCGAAAGGCTTTTACGGTATTCAAAATTTGTAGCAATTCGTCTATAGATGGTGAAGCAGTGTCTATTTGCACCGGTCTCGCCTACGCAGTAGATCTCGAAGACAGATAAAAGAGAAGGGATTGTGCCAGTACCTATGAAGACTTGCAAGAACCTTGAGGCACTAGTAATTTGTGCCAAAAACGGTTACCTCGAGTTAACACGCAATTCGTGGTGCGGCTTCCATCCCTGGTATTTGCAATATTAGAACTTTTGGTTTATCGAAGTCGCGACACCTCAGCCTTTTCGACATTCAATAGGATTGAGCAAGATGACGGATTTTGCGGTTTCAATACACCCTTTACAAAAATTATGCCTGGGCGATGAAATGAAAATCGGCGTTTGGCTGTCGTCCCGGAGCCCAGCGCCTGCTGAGAAACTTAATAGTGGCAAATGTCGTGTATGGGTGAGAAGTCTGCCCTTGCATTAGACATCTCAAACAACACTTCCAATTATTGAGCTTGGAGTTGGTCCGCTGCAAGCCCTGAGTTACACAAATACACCTTGCGCCTGCTCCAGAACATATTGGAATCCTTCGAGAGAACTTTACTGTACTTGGCTAAAACTGCTCAAATGAATCACGGTCTGTGTCCTATTCGGTGACATGCATGCCAATCGCGCAACCAAGTTCCACCAAAGGTTCCTCGCATTCTGTACACGTAAGGACGCCTGCGTTGTTGAGCCCTGATCCTGGGTGGTAGAAACATGTTTCGTGTTCGTTTTCGACAGTTTGAGAACACTGTATGCAAGTCTTGGTTTCGATCTCCGGGGGATGTTCTTGTTTTACATTGCGGAGTCGTTCAGTCAACGAGAATGGTCTCGGCGTGCGGTTTGTGGCACTCGGCCCCGACACACCTCGTAGTGGCGAGTGGTCTGGCCTTACGTTCCTACTCTGGATAGGAAATGAGCTAGGTATGTACTGGCTGAGGTCGGAATCAGAATCTGTCAGATCGGGTTGACGCTCCCGTTTCAATCTTGGTACAGACTGAGAACCAGCTAGTCTGGCACGATGAGCACCTCCAAACGTATTTGGGGATTGCACACGCTTCCCTTCTCTCGCAATCCTTTCCGCTAAAAGCCGCCGCTTCGTACGCTCGTAGGCCTGATCACTGTTCATTTCTGTTTTCACTATACTTCTCGCTGGTACTTGTTGCCGGTGCTGTCGGACAAGGCCCTGCGCGAACGTCGAGTGAGGCGCAAGCCCACGCGCCACTGCCCCAGAAAGTGCAGGTGAAAGCTTGCAGAGATCCAGTAGTACAGATTTTATTGCGTATGGGTTGCTGGTATTGATGATTTCTGCTAGGTGATCGGGATGGATTGGTCGTGCATGAGACGGAATCCCGCGTGCTCTCATTCCTGGTGTATTCGATTCTACTTTCACCCGCTTCACGTGACTTAGGTCGTTCCGTGACTCTTTCTTGAAGTTGGGCATAGCCTGTAGTTGTGCTGTCTGTGGTCGCTCTTCAGGCTCTGGAGATGAGGCAGTAAGATCGATCGTGTCTACACCAGCATTTCGATCAAACTGATTCCAGCCTAAATGGCTTTGTGATGATGCCATCGTTGCTGAGAAATAGAGATCCAAGAAGCACAAAGTGTAGTCTCAATCGTCACATAGCCTCTGAGGTGACTTTGGTGTGTGTGGTCGTCCAAACAAGGATGTGCTTGACCAACTAGTGAAGCCTTGGTTAGCGTCTAAGGCTGGTTCAACCCAAGGCGCCCTACGAAATTATCAGCTCACGTGGTTGCACGGACACTCTCCCACTCCACCCTCCACCTCACACACTGATCGTCTCTCTTGCCTCAGTCACCTCTCCGCAAATATGATCTATCGTCTGACCACCCGCGTACCTATAGCCATCATAAAGGCTTTGTTCTTAGCACTTGACGAGTTACGTCCACCCTTTACTTTTGTCCTGTAACACGCTACAATCAATTCTAGGGAGTCCGCGCGGACGGACCCCGGTTTCCACCAATTATTCGTTTTTGAAACATCCACCATGATCTTTGCAAGGGGTATCGTATCGTGGAGACAAATTCTCCGCTGCTTTCCCGAACGTTTGCCATGCGAGGCCAAGTCACCATTTTTAGGTACTTGCTTGACCGGGTGTGGGGACAAGGCGCTTCCAATATACACGGATAATTGCATTACTGCCTATGACTTGCTACACGCGCTTATATAGCTTCCTTATAGCTTCGATTTGTTTTACCAACTAAGCACGTCTCTTCGTCTCTAAAACATCTTTTTTTATTTCTCAAAGATGCTTTACTCCCTCCCTGTTGTGCTGTCGCTCGCAGCGAGTGTCATCGCTGCTCCTGCGTCGTTACTACCACGCGCTGGACGACCAACTGCGCCTGCTGGATGTCTCTCTGTTGGCAGCTCAGCTCAGTATAAGACTGTGCAATCCGCTGTCAATGCTTTGAGCGCTTCTAGCTCTTCGGCTCAGTGCATCTTCATTGCTAAGGGCACCTACAAGGAGCAAGTTTACATTAAGTCGATTAATTCTCCCTTGACTATCTATGGGGAGACTACCGATACTTCGAGTTTCTCTGCAAATACCGTGACCATCACGCAAGGAAAGAGTCAAGACAACACGCCAAACAATGATGAAACAGCCACCCTACGGGCACACACCGCAAACCTCAAAGTTTACAACATTAACCTGGTCAACACACGTGGCAAGGGCTCTCAAGCTCTAGCGCTAAGCGCCTATAATGACAAGCAGGGCTATTACGCTTGTCAGTTCAAGGGTTTCCAGGACACCATTCTCGCCCAGCAAGGAACCCAACTCTACGCAAAATCCTACATCGAGGGCGCTACAGACTTTATCTTCGGCCAGAAAGCTCAAGCTTGGTTCGATGGCGTGGATATCCGCGTTCTTTCTGCCTCGATTGGTTACATCACAGCCAGTGGCCGTGACTCGACATCCAACCCCTCTTACTATGTTATCAACAAGTCCAAGGTCTCTGGAAGCAGTGGAGCTGGCTCGTACTATCTAGGTCGCCCATGGAGAAATTATGCCCGCGTTGTCTTCCAAAGCACTAGTATGACAAATGTGATCAACGGTGCCGGCTGGAAGAACTGGAATGCTGGTGATGACCGTACGGATAAGGTTGAATTCGGCGAATTCGGCAACTCTGGCGACGGTTCGAAGGGCAACAGGGCTAGCTTTTCAAAGAAGTTGGGCTCTGCTGTCAGCATCTCAACCGTTTTGGGAGGTGACTATAAGAACTGGGTCGACTCGTCCTATCTCTCCTAAGCTTGCATCAATTGCACAGAAAAGAGACTAGGAGCCTTTTTTTCCTGTATATATTTATATTGAACGAATAACTATTTATTAGATCTACCCCCTGTTCTATTTATCAACTTTGATGACTATGATGACTTTAAAGGTGATGCAAATTCAGGCTTAACCTCTCGTAAAAGTACAAAGTAGACTCGTTTAGCGACTTGGGGGGTTACAATTGATTGGCTCAACCGATGAAGACACAGCTGAGAGACCTTTGGCTATAACAAGAGTTTCTGCAAACCTAAATAATCTGCCCTGATACTTAAGACTCTGGTATTTTCCAACTACTAGGCCATAACAACGTTGATGCCATTTAAGCGTACTCCTATATCTCTCCAGCGATGTTTACTTGGTAAAGTAAAATATGTATTCCAACAATTCCTGCAGGTTAATGAAATGAAGAGACGTACTTGAAGTTCATGAGCCCATTGGCTAATAAGGAACAGATATATATAACGGATTGCATTGTACCATATCCTAGAGCATATTCTTGAGGGTTTACTTGGTTAATGGTGATTTGCAAGCCAGATATGATCCACCTATATGAATGCCATTCCAAGGCACTCTTCTTCATTCCATGCCTCGCCATCCATTACGCCATATAAATAAGCGTCGCCTACCAATTTCCATTTAGCACCCCATAGCCTGACCACGAAGGGACACTTAGCCCCCTTCAGCAAGGCAATCTTATCTCCCACCTGGGCGTTATATGGAACAAGCGCCAGTTTTCCATCTTCAGTTCCTGCCAGCTTGTAATCTAGAAGACTTGATGGTAGCATATCGATGAGTTTTGGCTTCGGTGCTTTCATCAGAGGACGATAAATTGCATACCATCCGTAAACCCCCAGTGATCTGCTAACTAAATCTACAACCCAGTGATTGATGTGGAACAAATAAGTAGACCAAAATAGCAGGGATGCTAGAAGACCCTTTAAAGACATAGCGCCACGATACTCTTCATAACGCAGACCAAGCAAAGTAACATAGACTGGATGTAATATAGTGGTAAGACCCAAAAGTCTCATCAGCGCAATTGGCACGTACCACCGAAGACTGCTCTGGAAACCTCGAAACTCGTTGGCTAATTGTTGTGTCGTTTTTGATGCGTATATATCCGTGATAACCATATGCATGTATTCGTAATCCGTAACACCTCTCATCAAAGTGAGGAAGAAATAATTCAGTCCTAGATCATTCCTTTCCCTTTCCGATTGCACCCCAGAAACATGAGTCAGTTCGAATGATGCTAAGAGGATATCCAGAGCCAAACCCTTACGATAGAGGTTCATAGGGAAACATAAGAATCGTGTAAACGAACTGTCGGTCAGGACACCCCATGCTATTTTGAACCACGTCTTATCGATGTATTCATTCTAGGGTAGTGCGGGTAAAGGCGCTACGCTTCCTTGAAGGTCCACAGGGCGCAGTATTTGGTGGCGCATTTCCACAGGGGGTGCAAGTTTTTTTATTCGAGCTACGACCATTCCACGAAGCATTAGAATAATACCATGCCTCAAACTTAGATCTGAACACGTTGAAGAACCAGATGCATGGTACTTCTTATATATGTCACCCGCCATAGCGTTCTTGCTGTGTTGTGTATTGCCTTCTCGTAAGCCTTTTTGAGGTGCCAGCATGTCTGATGCATCGTAGCTCTAGTCTATGACCCACGAAGGAAGCCGTCTTTCGCTATCTACAAAGCCGGGAGGGTTACAAAATATTAGTAAACTCAAGCCTCGCTTCTGTTGCAACATTTTGAACATGAGTTGTTTATAGCACTTTGAGGAAAGAATGTTGTACTCAATCTTGACAAGATTGCGGTCCTCATCAGTAACCAAGCCGATTAGGCTGTAGACTTTGTCGAGCTTGTCAGTTGCCTGTGACAACCGAAACAAGGGCAGAAGGTCAGCTAGCCGCTGACTAGAGAACGAATTCTCCTCGTGGTACACTCTTCGAAGCTCCAATAGAGCAGAGAAATTCGCATCCAAGCCCCGGTAGTTGTGTGTATCGCAACGCTCCAGCATGGTCAATACCCATTTGAAATCCTCCCACTCAATCGAGTCTGTTTCCGTATGTAGTTTCACTGAGTTTGCACAAACAAGTTCTTGAATTATCCAAACAAGATTCCAATACGGTTGCCGCGGCAATTCTAAGAGAGCATCGAAGTCACGTCCCGAGAACGGGGATGTTCGAATTGTCCTGTCAATGGCCTCCTGGGCAATCACTTCATGATCAGTCTCACCCATGATGCCCATGACCTGAATGTGGTAGCGCATAACCCTTGAGAACACTTTACAGGTTGTAAAGAGGGGACGAGATTTCCCTTGTTCGCCAGACTTATTAGAAGGCGTGGTTATCGAAGATCCGAGCCAGACCAAGACCTCACTAGCTTCAGAGTAAATATCGCGCATAATGTTAGCTTGATATTCTCGTTCCTTCAAAGCAAATTTGCTCTGGTTAATGCAAATAGCATCAATCCAAAGCCATTGACCAACGTACTCTGCAGAAAGGTAAGTTAGAGCTGAACCGAGATTTCTTGTAACAGAAAGATCGATTCCGTTAATGCGCAAAGGCAGTGTATCACTGGCGTTGCCCCAAGCGTAAGACAATGCTCTATAGGAGGGGCAATTCATCAAACGAAAAACCTTGAGGTCATTTTGGATGCCATTGCTTTGACACCCTAGCTTCAAAAGACGTATATAAGCCAATGATGTATTCTCAGGCAATGGAAGCTGTAGGTCATCGTAGAGCTTGTGAGGGCTCATTGCTTGGCCTTGTTAAACCGCGTTGTAGGTCGCTGCGGCAGCAGTATATCGGGACTTGAGAACAAGAAGGAAAAGAGAAACCTAAATACGGTTTCTGAATGAATTTATTTCATAAATTTATGTATCACAAGATCAGGGTACAGAGGTTCTTGTCGTTGAGGAGCAGAAGTACTAGGTACTTTCACCCCGCTTCTCAAGCCAATATCGGCTCAACCGAGGCCCATAGAAGATAAGACTTGAAATATGGGAATAGAAAAACCTATGCCTAGAAGATCCAATCATAAAACTCATGAATTAGCCAAGATATAAATACTTTTTAAGCGGCGGGCATGCTTTATGGAGCTGTACTTTTTGCAAGGCCCTTTAATAGATCAACGAGCGTGTTCAGCGACCCTTGAAACTTTTGAAAATACAAACATGTATCAGGTGTAATGATTGTTATATATTTTCTACCTCACAGTCGGTGCCTCTAGCGTAACGAGCCAATTCTCCCAGAACCTGAAGCCATCCAGACCTTGTTCGCGACACAACGCGCCTGACTCTTCAGCCATTTCAAGCTCTTCAGTAGCGACACCGACACTCCAGCTAAAGCGCTCAGCTGTTTCTTGCGCCGTAACACCTCTGCCATACATTTGCCAGTCCCAAGTAACATCGGTGACTGGTGGTTCTTGATGAAGTCCCTTTAACCATGCTAAAAGACTAGCAATCGTCTTCTCATCCGTTCGATCGCGACTTTGGACGACGAGGAGACCGCTTTTGAATTGTCGGAGACGAACGGGAAGTTTCAGTGTGTCCCACATTCGTGCAGCCTTTTCGAAATCTGCTGGGCTGACTAGTTCGACACCGCCTCTTGCTCGGTTGAAGACAGCCCAAAGATCCACCAGGGTCATGATACCGCCTTCTTTGCGAAGAATGCCACGCGTGTCGTCGGTGAGCCATTCTGCAAGATTTCGGGATAGCTCGGAAACGTAGAGAGACTCAGAACCAGAACCCGTGCCTAGCATATCTTTCGTTGTTATGAGACCTAGGGCAGATGCCGATTGAGATGCTAATGCGCTGGCTTCTGAGTTGCCATTGGTGCCTAAGTTAGTTTGGGATGCGAACTGCTCTGCTAGAGCGATGATCTCTTTTGCCGAAGTCATAAGGGCTTCAAGATCCTCGAACGCGCCTCCGATCACGGCTTCGTTGTTCTGCCTTTGTTCTAAACCACGTCGCTCTAGACCTGCTATGCCCACTACTCTTGGCTGCTCAATTTCCGCCGACGGTTTCCCTGACATGGTAGTATAACCGTCTTCGGAAGACCCTGAAGCAGGTCGAGGCTTTGGTATTGGTGGAGCGCTTTGGAGAAGCCATTTACGCTGCACCAAGGCATTCTTAAGGCGCTCGTGGAAGATCTTTTCACCTCCTTGCCGAAAAGAGATTTTGATGCACTCGGGTGTCGCATTCTGTGATGATGTCGTCAAGGACGGCCCAGGCGACTCTGCTCTACCGACATCTCTAGTAATATCAAGCCGCCAGTCCACCGCAGTTGTGAGAGGGGCACCACAGATCTCACAAGCGGTTAAGGAAGGGTGATTCTCCAGTGTGCACCTAGGGCAAGACACCATGCCATTCGTGGAAGGTCTAGATACTGTGTTACCAAGGGTTGAGTCTTTAGGTGGCGGTCCCGGTGCCGGTCTATTTGATACCCCTGCTATGTGTGCCTTGACGACATGGACTGATGGCGGTTTGATCCCACAGGCAAGACATGGCGGTATGGGCGTGCGAGAGGCTAGCGAGGGGTCGAAATTCGAAGGCACAGGATTCGAAAAGGAACATATTGGGCACACCCAAGTCGCACTTTGCTGTGGTGGGGGTGCGGGGCTGCTATGTCGCGGTGGTGTCGCCGAGGTTGGACTACCTGGGGGAGGAGGTACTGAGGAACCGCGCGAGAGCTGCTTCAAAGGTTTGGGAAAGAGGATGACTTTTGCCGAAGATTTGAGGAAGCCAGCCTTTGACAGTCAGTTACGTATCGATTGCAGGCTACTGCATATGGACTACAGGCAACATACGTAGAAATCAATCTTGTCGATATCCTTGAGGAAGATGGCGACAGAGTTCTTGCGTGGCTCATTGTGATCGACGTAGCATGTGCGGTGTGAGGTTAAATAGGCCTGGCCATGCTGGTACTGTGGTATCTTGAATTTACTGTGCATCTATCAGCAGCAACACTCGATACCGCATAGCGCATAGCGTATGAATGGATGAATGCCTTCGCATACCCTTCATAGAGTCCCACAGCATCTTGGACAAATAGTAAAGTCTCCTCCGGCAGAAGCGACGGACGCAGTGCGGTAGTGAGGTCGAGCTGTTGCAGGAACATTCAGATCATCTGCGTGTAGTGTGCAGTGGTCCATGGCGACCGACTTGGGGCAGCATTTGGTACTGATCACTGCCATTAGCGGATGTGGTTAGCGCAAATGCCAAGCCACTAGTGCCCATATGATCAATCAGCGCCTGCCCAGCCGTCGCTTCACTCTTTCACTTTCACACCACGACTTCCCTTCACTACATACCCTGAAAGAAATACTACATCATCTTGTAAATTGCTCACATCATCCACAGGCACCCTTAACTTTGCCTTTCACCAAGCCTCTTGCTGGCTGCTATTATCTATGACTTTGCCCTCCGTGACAGCTACGTGGACCCGGCCGATGCAGCCACCCGCGTACAACGCAGTCCTTCCCCGTACCACACTTCAATACCCACCCGCTCCTGTACGTCCTTTTAACAATGGCTCGATACTGTGTGCAGACTCTAACGTCCGTTTGCAGGTAGAAATGAGTGCCTTGAATGCCAAGCCGAAAAAGGTCGAGTGGCCGCCCGCGGTTCGTGACTACGTGCGACGTGCGTTTGACCAAGATAATGCCATCGAAGGCATCTCCAGCGCAGACATGCAAAAGAAACTGAAACTTACCATAAGTTTCTACGCCGAGCGAGGCGCACAAGACTCCATAGATTGGCCCACCTACCCCCTCCCCCAACAGCTGATCCAGGAAGAGCGAAGAATAGCTGCCCTCTCTTTCCCCAACGGCCTAAGCCCTGCGCATCAAAATAACTCATACGGCTCCACTAACCCTCTCTCTTCGCCACAAGCGAAAAAGCGCAAGTCTCAAGACTCGGTAGAACTTGCCACACAACAACCCCAGGCTGCCATACCCCCTTGGCGCAAGACTAACCTAGAATCACGAATGACGTTTGTCGAAGGGCACAGCGACAAGCGCCAAAAGAAGAACGCTGCTACCGGAAGCGCCTTTAGTAAGTTAGATCAAACCGATCTGGATAAGCGACGCCAGCGATTCCAGCTTGGCAACAACGCAACCCCACCTTGGGGATCATCACGGAAAGAAGAAGACGACATGTCGAATGCACCTATTGTCGGTACAAATCAAAGTCTCGAGAAGAGCTACTTCCGTTTGACGGCCCCTCCAAAGGCAGAGACCGTCCGCCCTCTACATGTTCTCGAGAAAACACTCGTTATGCTTCGTCAGAAATGGAAAAGCGAGAAGAACTACAACTATATTTGCAACCAGTTCAAGTCTCTCCGCCAGGACCTTACCGTCCAGCATATCAAGACCGCTTTTACCGTAAAGGTGTACGAGATCCACGCGCGGATATCATTAGAGAAGGGGGATCTGGGTGAGTATAATCAGTGCCAAACGCAACTCAAGGCGCTTTATGCCCAAGGTCTGGAAGGCAAACCGGCCGAGTTCAAGGCGTACCGCATTCTTTACATCGTGTATACGTGCAACAAGTCCGACATGAACGACATGTTGGCAGAATTAACCCTCGCAGACAAATCACACCCGTGGATCAAACATGCACTTGATGTCCGATCTGCCCTCGCGCTCGGCAACTATCACAAATTCTTCAAGTTGTACCTTGTCGCTGAGAACATGGGCAGTTATCTCATGGATATGTTCATCGAGCGTGAGCGGCTTAATGCTCTCGCTAACATTTCTAGAGGGTGAGTTGCAAAACACACGTACCACTAAACGACACTAATAGAATGCAGATATGCTAACGTAACCCTTCGATTCCTCACTGACGAGCTTGGCTTCGACAACGATGACACGTGTCGTGACTTTCTCGAATCCCACGGTGCGCAGAACGCCATCGAAAAGAAAATCGGTGAGACGAATAGCTTTCAGTATCGAGTTAAGGTCCGAGAGGCCGCCGCTGCATTTGAGAGCCTTCGTGCCGCCGCTTTCCGCAAAGTAGACATCAAAGGCCAAATATGAACAAATTCGCGGCCAGGTCGACATTTTTCTCCTTCCCAACCCTCAAACGATCTGGAAATGTTTCTTCACTGCCCATATTTCTTTGCGATGCCCTACCAAACTAGCGTGCGTCACTTGCGTTCGGCCCACCAAGTGAACCGTGTTTTAAACAGCATTTTCCCGGTATCAGTTCCTTCATTTTCCCGATTACAGTTGTTCGGAGCGCGGATATCCGTTTGAGGCGCCAGATACAACGGACCTTCTAGTTCCTTTTTCACACACTGCACGTCTCAACAGGCATCCATCCCAACCGGATTTACACTTTCCTCTTTTTTTTCATAAGTCATCCCTGGAGTGCAGCCAGGATACAAAAGTTGTAGTGGAAACAATGGCTGTTAAAATGCGGGTGTTGGTATAAACAGGCATCGGAACCAAGAACACGGTCGTGGCGGACCCTTCTGTATCAAAGTACGGGGGGCGGCCATGTCCACCATTTAGAAGTGGGACCAAAAGAGGTACTGGATGAGACTGACTGGCCGCTGGAAAGGACTGATGCGATGAGTCCGTTCCGGCGACAGTTTCTTTTGTCTTTATTGCTCACACCTTGGCTAGCCAAAGAGTGGGAAGATGATAGTATATTTTCTTTGAAAGTGCTTGTTGGAGGCGCTGAACAAGGGCCAATGGTGTGGCAAAAGAGCGAATTTTGATTTTGATTGGCGCAAGGTTTGGGTCAAGGGCGCGTATACCCATACAAGGGCTGCTAGGCGTTGATGATAATTCTCAATACATTGGTTCACAAGTAAGATTAACGGACGCGCTGTCTCGCAGACGCGTTGTCTTCATTTCCAGCGTGTTGTAGAGGGCTGAGTGGATGGGCCGAGTGAAGAGCGAACCAGCATGTTCCTGGCAGGGGCATGTTGAGTGGTGCTGAGATGTGGAGTCGAGAACACGAGAGCGGAAAGCATCCTTGCGGCAGTGAAATGGACCACCCGGTGAGGCGCCCGCATGAAGACTACGACATGTTTGGGCATAGGCTTTACCACTGCCGCTGCAGGCCGGGCTCTCATTGGCCAAGTTGGGCATGAATCCCACGAGTGTTGTAAGCTACGGTACCTTGACAGGCCGGAGAAATGGTGGACCTGCAGATGGTGCAGGAGGGTTTTAACGTTTTGGGCGGGCTGGGTGAGGAATGAGGCCTGGAGGAGTTTCTAGGGCTGGCGGCCAGCCATGGGTACTGGGTTCCGGGTTCCTAGGAAGTATGTATTTCATTGTGTATTGCTTCGACTGGGAAGATGGTCCAATGCCCGACATGCTGCACTGTGCTTGTTTCCGCGCCTTCAACGTCTCAGAGAAGCGCACAACACACGCGTCCTCATGTTATAAGACAAAGAGAGAGTGATGCAGGGCAGATTCGCAGTGTCCACTGTTCACTGTCCTACCCTTGCTTTCCCAGCCGGCAACAAGAGCCCGATTGCTAAGTAGCATGAACGACCAGGATTCCTGGTGCCCTTTTACGATTTCATCTTGAGCAGCCACAGCGAAGACGACGACAACCACGACGACGACACAGCATCTTCCGCTTAAGCAGCCTGTGACCTGAGCTTTACGAGATTACTGGTACTACTCACAATAGAGTGCCTCTTACTGAAGAGGCGAAGCACGAGCCCACGCCACTCATTCGGCCCAGTTCCTGACCTTGCCGTCATTTCTGGTTTCTGGTTCGGGGTGCTGTATCGACTAAATCCACAGTCACTGCCTGCGCCGCTGCTGTTTGCTTTCACCGTCACCACCCACCAGCACCACCACCGACGTTGCCGCTGCACTGCTGCACTACTGCACACACACATACACGCACGCGCTTTTGCTTCTACTTGCACCACAGCAGAGTTGCTCTTGTTAACATCGTCATCACCATCGCCATCGTTCGCAAAACAAAATGAAGGTGAGAGCGCCCCACCATGTGCGCCCCCGGCGGCTCGAGTCGCTCCCACGCGCAACAGAGAAATACTAACAAAGTTCGCTGCAGTTCCGCCGGTCGATGAAGGGAGAGAAAGACACGAGGCCACACCATATCTCAATACCGCCCAAAGACTCGACAGCGATCGTTCCGCCCAAGAAGGTAGGTGCCCCATTCACTTGTTGCCCGGTAGAGCTGGCCAGCTTGGCACGAGCCCAAGGCTAACCACCACCATTCTGCAGGTCATCAAAGCGCTCTACGACTACAAGGGATCGGACTCCAGCAGCCCTAACTCTGTCCGTCTCAGCTTCTCACAGGGCGATTTTCTGCACGTAGTCGGTCGCGAAAACGACACAGAGTGGTACGAAGCCTGTAATCCGCTGCACGGCACTCGCGGACTGGTGCCTGTCTCATACTTTGAGGACGTAGGCAAAACAGTGCGCGACAGCGGAAGCTCACCCCAACAGTCGCAATCACAACAACAACCGCCACCACTACCACAGTCACAGCCACAACAGCCACAACAACCACACGACTCGGGCTATCAAGAACGCATAATCAGTCCCAACAACCCTGGCCTGCAAGACATGATGCCGCCCTCAATGCGCCTTTCACGTGCTGGCAAGCAGGGCCAGGGCGCCATGGTCTACGGCATTGTCATCTACGACTTTAAGGCTGAGCGACCCGACGAACTCGAAGCAAAGGAGGGCGAGGCCATCATCGTCATTGCGCAGTCAAATCCAGAGTGGTTTGTCGCAAAGCCCATAACACGGCTGGGCGGGCCTGGCCTAATCCCTGTATCCTTCATTGAAATCAGGGACATGACCACCGGTCAAGCTGTTTCTGATGCACAGGCTGCCGTCACAGCCGCCGGGGTTCCCAAGGTTGAGGAGTGGAAAAAGATGGCAGCCGAGTACAAGAATGGCAGCATTCCACTGGGCAAACTCGAAACAAACTCTCAGCAAACACTTCAGCAGGGTATGGAACGCATGAGCGTCAGAAGCCAAAACGGGGGCCATAGCAAGGCTGGATCGGTGAGTTTTGCCTAATTGAGAGCCTGTAGCGCCCAGCTAATCACGAAACAGATTACACATTCGCGAAACACCTCCATTGCTCAGCAGCCGCCACGAGGCCAATATCGCACCTCTGACAACCTATTAGCCCCAGTTTCCGCATGCGTACCCCGCTATTGTTTCGCAGACGACATATTTTGGTTCATCATCGAGTGCCAGATGGAGGATGGCCGCCACTGGGAGCTGCAGCGTCTGTATCAAGACTTTTACGATCTCCAAATACAGCTCATTGCAACCTATCCCCACGAAGCCGGTACAGGCGGCACTGGCGAGCGTACACTGCCATTTATGCCTGGACCAGTTACATATGTCACTGACAACATATCAAACGGTCGTCGCGCGAACCTAGATGAATATATTAAGAACCTATTGCAACTAGGCACACACATAACCCATGGGCCGCTAGTCAAGGGGTTCTTTGCCCCCAGGCAGGGCGATTACGAGATCGACCCCGACGTTGTTGCGGCAGAAGATTATAGGCTGTCACAGCAATCGGCACAATCCTCGAACCCATCACAGGGCGCAAGCAGACAGTCTTCTGCCGACCAGCTCCAGGCCACTACCCCGGTAACCACATATTCTACCGGCTCCAACTACCCCAGCCACCAACGTGGCCAATCCTCCGCCTCTCAAGCTTACTCATCCAATCTCAACCCACCGTCCATGAACCAACAGAACTCATCCACGTCGACCGGAACCTCAAACTCAAACACTGGGACAGGAGGACTATCTGCACTGAAGATCAAAGTTTGGTTTGAGGAAGACAATTGCGTGGTCATCCGCATGCCCATTTCGCTAAAGTTTCTCGACCTGTACAAGAAACTAAAAGAGAGGAGACAGATGGAGCGTCCGGGCGAGGCCGAAGAAGAGTTGATAGTCGAGTACCGAGACGAAATCGAAAATGACTTTTATCCAATAGAAAACGACGAGGACTTGCGGATTGCGGTCGAGAGGAACCCCAAGCTCACGTTAAGTGTCCAACCGAGAGGCAGTCAGGGCTATCAATGAGCAAAGAGATGGATAGTAGGGAGACACGGATATATTTTTCACTTTACTTCGCTTTTACTTTGGTTCTCGCTTCCGGACCCCGGACAGTTTCATTGGCAGTATTTCTCCGCAACGTTTTTCTTACGACATTTTCTGGCGTTTACAAAAAGGTGATTATATGCACAGGTTATGGGTCGCAAGGCGTTCTACGGAGTGCACGGAGTTTTCATGTTTGGAGGGAGACTTTTTAAATTGTTTCCTCCGCATCATGCTGCAATCTGCCATTTTTACTAGAGCGTGCTGGATAGCCTACTTTAGTCTTATTTTAGTCTTAGTACGTGTCGAGCGGTGGTAGCTACGGTGTGGGTAGCGGTAAATGAGATATGAGGGAAGAATATGAGATGATGTTGATTACTTTACTATACGCTTTACCGAGATTTTTTTTGGCTTTCATTTATCGTTGGTTGTATGTGCCTCGAACCATGATTGTCATACCACCATTTTCAGCCGAAGCTACCCTTCAATCATTCTAGGCACTCCCTGCGGTAGACCCCACAGACCCTCCACCTGCATTTCCTCACATTTTATCAATGCTCAGCTGATGCAACCCACTACCCTGCACTGTACGCAATTGCGTCAGTGTGAACTATTATTGGTGAGGTGCCAGGTTTTTGTTCATTCGCTTACCACTACTCCGACGTCGGTCGGAGTTTGACATTCAACCCCGGTAACTTTCTCGAGCCTTCAGTAAGCGCAAAAGAATATCATCTTTCTCATCACTAGTCGTGTCTGACACTGCTATTCCATCATTTACCCTATATTTCGCTGACTCCTTTACTGGAGCTCTAATACAGCACACGCGTCACGGACGCAAATGCAGGATACTTAACAGGGAAGAAACAAAGCTAGATACCGATTACATGCAGCACAGAAAGAAAGAGTTTATCAATCATCGCAGGAGACTGCAATGGGGAAAGAGAAATTCGGTGCCTTGAATATACCCAGTCAGAAGGAGTTACAAGAAAATACACTACAAAGCGTTGCTGAAGCAGACGCGCCACATATACCAAGTTTTGACACAGCCTCAGTGCCCAACTCGAAGCTCTCGCTACCAGTGGTGCCATTATCTAGATCAGATACTACATCGATGATCATGAAGGATGAACTGGTACCCAAAAGAGAATGGAATACATCGAATTTAGGATTACGTGTCGGAGTTGACGCGCTCTCTGCCGGAGCTGCAGGAGTCCTCGTAGCACCCATCATTACAATGATAGACAAGGGTATAATAGAAAACACAAGCGGTCGAAACACTCTGAGTTCCAGCCTAAAAGCCAGCGCCCGATCTTTCCTCCTCCAACCCCACCACTTCATCGCCTCCAAACCCTTCACCCTAATCTTCGTACGTGCACCCCTAAAACCCCCCACCACCACCTCAACCCAAACCTAACATTCCCCCCCCTAGTCCCTCTACTTTGGAACCTACTTCACCGCCAACACAATCGACACCATCTCCTCCACCCTCCACTCTACCCCCCCATCAACAACCACATCCGGCACCCCCAAATTCCTCGCAACCTCCACCGCAAACCTAGCCCTCTGCCTCTACAAAGACAACAAATTCACACAACTCTTCGCCGCAACAGCTACTTCCGCCCGCCCCGTCCCCTTGCCTACTTTCGCTCTCTTCACCATTCGTGACTGCATCACAATCTTCGCCTCCTTCAACCTCCCCCCGCTCCTCGCACCACGCATCCAACCGCATCTCAGCGACTCTGCGCGCCGATATGTAAGTGGGGCGAGCGTGGCGCAGTTTGTGGCGCCCGCGGCGGTGCAAGTGGTTAGTACGCCGTTGCACCTGCTTGGGCTGGATTTGTACAATAGAGGGGGGAATGTGGGGATGGGCGGGAGGGTTTCGCGGGTGGTGAGGGATTGGGGGATAAGTGCTTTTGCGAGGATGGGGAGGATTGTGCCTGCGTTTGGGGTTGGGGGGTGGTTAATTTGAAGGTTCGGAGGAGCGGGATGGAGGGGTTGGAGTAAGCTGGGAAGAAGCTGATTTTTTTTGGGGAATGGGGGTGGTGGCTTTAGGGTATGATTTATGATTCAAGTCTGCTTGGCTGGATGTTGTTGCTTTTTTGGAGGCTGGTAAAGTATAGGATAGATTGTGGTTTTTTGGGACGGAAGTTAGTGGTAAAGATAAAGGGACTGTAAGAGCAAGTAGATAGGGGATTGTAAAAGTAAATATGCATTTCTCAAAGTATCCATTGCATGCTCATCCTGTTTGGAAAGTGTCACGTGTGCAGTTTTGCTGTCTGTGCGTGATGACGGCGTGTGTCATTGTAATTGAAAGTACTCATTTTTCTCTAGCTATTAATCCAAAGTTAGCCTTAGTGCATTATGAGACTCTAAAGTCGAATAGTAATACACGTGAAAAGTTGCATGATATGGAGGCTGATATATCTATCTCGAGCATGCATACGGAAGGCAACCAAGCTAGACTTGACTAGGAAAAGCGTATAGTGGGCAGTTTCTTAGGCGCCCCGTTTGTAATCCCCGTGAATCTACAGCCTTTATCACCATCATAACAATAACAATGATATTGTTGCTCACATTGGATTTTGCCTTCATACTTACATATTTTAGCAGTCGAGAATGCGGATCCCTCCATTGGCCAAGAATGGCCGGAATAGCAACGATATAGACATGGACATAATAGCCAGGACCAGCGACGCAGACGAAGAAGCACAGTTGCTTGAAAGAGATGGTTTTGAAACTGAGGATACCGTCTTGCCAATACAAAGTCAGAAAACTCGAAAAAAAGGTCCTTGGAGTCGTCTCTACGGTCCTAAACCGCCCAAAGTCAACTTCATTCGCGGAATCTTTCCTGGCCTTCAAACAAGACCTTCAAGACTGCTGATATTTTATGGTGTCAGCGAGAAAAAACTATTCGCTTGTATTTTATTTGCTTGGTTTATCATCTTCACAGCATTTTTAACAGCCCAACTTCCGATCAAAGATGGTGGAGGAAAGCATGTGGTGAATCTTGACTGCACCGATACTCTTTGGAGACGAAACAACCAATGCGGAATAGATGGTGTTAATTGCCGACCGTTCAATAACCGCTCTTTTGCATTTCGGTGTCCTGCGAAATGCGCTGGTGTGCGTGTCCTCAATCCACGCCATGTCGGCCCGCTGGACGTGAACTATCGCCCTTTGGTAATTGGCTCTGGAACGTACAGAGGCGATAGCTTTCTCTGTGGCGCAGCAATACATGATGGTGCTATCAATGATGCCAACGGGGGATGTGGCCGGATCACCCTTGTCGGCGAACAAGACAACTTTGCAAGCACCAACCAAAATGGAATTGAGTCCATTGCTTTCGACTCCAATTTCCCGCTGTCATTCTCAGTAGCATCTGACGACAGCTTGCAATGCCGATCAGATCCGCGGTCATCGTTACTGCTTGTATCTATCACATTCACTGCCGCAATGGCGATCTTCTCGCCTTCTCCAATGGTATTCTTCCCGATTTTTGTGCTCATCTTTGCACATGTAAGCTTTGTCTCCGATCCACCACAAGCGTCTTATCGCAATATTACCGTTTTGCCTGACCATATTTCGATGTTTGCGAAGCGGTTTCTTCCTGCCATATTCATCGCCATCTTTATGTACCGCATCACTATAAAAAGGACTCTGTCTGGACTCACCGCCCACTTTGAGAAGGCGTTATTTTGGCTTGGTGGATTCTGGATAGGAGCCCTTTCAAACTACACTTTTGACTGGATTCCCATAAGTCGACTCACGGCACATGATCTGGAACAACAACCTGGCGCGAAGTTGGCACTATTCATTATCATTGTAATCCTTATAATCATCATTATAGGCCAGGTCTACTCTTTCTGGCTAGAAGGTCGCCTACCTCACTATCTTCGTCTCTACGGCATATTCATTTCCGGAATACTCGTGTGTTTGGCCATTCCAGGCGTCAATCTTCGTATCCATCACTACATCCTAGCTATGTTGCTTTTGCCTGGCACCAGTCTTCAAACACGACCCTCATTGCTGTACCAGGGTATCCTACTTGGCTTGTTCGTTAATGGAGTAGCCCGATGGGACTTCGACTCTGTACTACAGACTAGCGACGCCCTCCGAGGGGATGCGATGCTCCAATCTATAATTCCAAAAGCGTTGCAGCCCAATATTAATGCTAGCGCAGAGGGTCTCGTTGTAGCACTTAAATGGGCTGCGCCGACGGAAATTATGGACGGCATTAGCGTGCTGGTTAACGATGTAGAGCGTGACCGGATATTTTACAACGATGAGAGTGATTGGGTAGAGAAAGGATTCGAATGGACACGCTCGCCTGGTGCGCATGCTAATGAATACTTCCGTTGGGCATATCTTAGAGACGGACGGACACTGGACTACTCCAAAGTAGGAGTCCTCTCCAGCAGCGGTGCCTGGACGTCAGAGGATGTAAAATGAAATCTGGGAATTTATTGTGGTTGGGAATTGGGACATGTTTGGGTCTGAGACAATGATACTTTATCTTTACGGTATTTCTCCTCGATAACGATATACTTTTCTTATGTTAGACTCCTAAGATAGAATGTATGTTCATTTTCAAAAAAGTTCATGTTCAGGTTTATGCTTTTTGGCATGCGAAGCGTTGCCTAATCATCTACTCTCGCTGGACACTGATCACATCTAGAGTCGTATCCTTCCATCACAACCTTGGCAAAGGAGGCTGTACATCGTATCGCAAGCAACTTGTCCAATCGCATCATTTCAATTGTGAAATCTTCGACTTACCTCGTTTCATCCTTCACCCGCCGCATTGGCGCATCTTTGCCTATGCGGCGGGTCGTTTCCTCATGCTTTGGAAAGGCAAATCGTGAAGGCGCAGGTAAGACAAACCTTGTTGGATTGGGGGCCTCGTGTAAGCCAAGGCTGTGCAATTAAAAGGTCAAATATTCCCCCCGACCAAATTGAAGTATCACTCAGCTCACATTGTTATAGCACCAACGATCGTGGGGGAAAAAAAATCACATTATCCCCCTCTCTTTCAGACACCCCATTTCCCATCACCCAACATGCCCATCCTCTTCGAATTTAGATTACCACAGGATGTCCGCTGGCAAGGCACCCAACGCCGCCACCACAAATTCTTTCTTTCCAAAAACATTCTACTCTTTCTCTTCACCATCCTCATCATCGTTGAATACGCCCTATTCAAATCGTTCTGGGAAAACGAAAAAAACTACCTCCAAAAAGCCTGGAAGTGGGCGCCGTAAGTCCTCTCAAACCACCCATGGTCAATAAATCAATTTACTGAATGTGTAAATAGATACAATTTCTGGCTTCGCATCGGTATTGCTTATATACCCGATGTCCTACTTACCATTGTCACACTGGTCCTCATCTTCAATCCCCTGCATCACTCTACATACTCGTTCCACCCCGTCTTCGCGCTATCAAGCTCGCTCGTTATGGTGTGCCTGTACGTCGCATTGAGCTTCATGGACCCGCTATACGCTCTATCAAACGAAGTGCCGTTTTCCAATTCCGAGGTCTGGGAGTACGTGGTATTCGTGGAAACGGGGGTGCAGTGCGCGATAGGTATCCTTTGGATCCTGATGGTTGTGTATAGCAGTATAGCTGTGCACAAGTGGAGGATGGCGAAGAAGAGTGCGGGTGTAGAAGTGAAGATGGGAAGCGTCGAGGGGGCGAGGAGCGAGGAGGGAAGAGTTTGAGGATGAATGAAGGAGTGTCCGGGTGATGACTTTTTTCAGCGTTTTTATAAATATTGACTCATGTTTGATGCCTAATAATGAATGGTAATGCATGGCGCATGGTTGTGATGTTCGCAGATACCTCAACGTCACACAGCTGACTTGCCGATCACGATCCGGGGCACATTTCCATGTTCATATGAAATTTTAGGATTATTTATGTATTGATATGTGTTCTACTACTATACCCTTAGGATTATTCGACCCATTTATAACAGCTGAAGTAGAGTTGATTGACTGGCATGTGTGATGTTACCTCAAAATACCCCAACTACTCCTGATTGAGTGGTTTCCTGCCGATGACTTGTATGCAGACACCATGCGTTCATAGTGACATCCAAAACTCGCTTGTTGAACTCATGGTCGATTGGTAGTTGCGCCATGCAAAACTTTCAACGCCAGGCTTTGCCTGGGTGTATAATGGGTCTTGTGCTAGCTGGCTTAGAAAGTTGTGCCTAATATGTCTTCGCTGGTTGCGCCCTTTTTTCCATTGAGCGCGCATCTTTTCTAAAGGCTCCTTGACATCCCTAATGTAAATTTGCTCCAACTTGGCCTCTTGCTCAATAAATTTTGCCCTAAGATCGGCAGATGGGAGAATTGCGTTGGAGTCAAGGTTGATGTGAACGCTATGGAATAGCCATTGTCTTGGTTGATAAAAGCGTGCTTGGCATGGAGGCTCAGGGCAGCTGAACGGCTGCTTTCGTCCTTCAAAATAGAATCGTTCAATTGCCTCGATTCGTAGTAGCCTAAGCCCTGTTAAGTGACACTCGTGACGGTGACGTCTACGTTGCGTTCGGTGGTACGCTCCGACAAGACCTCGAAATATTTTTGAAGGAGGGATAATCATTTCTCGGGACCAAGCTGCAGTGATCATTTTCCATTCGCCCGCAGTGCCTTGGTCAGTTCGTGTTTGTTTCCAGAGCTGTCTTTTGAGTGGCCTATGTATGACTTCAATATTCTGGAGACATGATGCTGACACGGTCAAACCAGGGGGGCAAAACTGAATCAACAATCTTTGACGAGCGCCATTATCAAAGGGCAGGTGTCTTTCGCTAAAAACAACGTGTTCTACATGAGGGAAGACTCGCTGAAACGACTTCCAGAACCTTGTGATATCGTTCTCAACTCCCGGTGGAACACTTAGTTGCCCCTCAGCCGATTCCAAGTCCGTCGGAACTACCGCACTGATGGACATATAATCGAAGCTGATCTCAATTTGCTTCAGGTTGGCGAAGAAGTCAAAATCAAATTCTGAGTGGCCACGGGGGGCCCCTATAGCTATCCACTCGCCTTTGATTGAGTACCAGGTATCTGGGTCTGACCAGAAGAGCTTCTCGGCTTCAACCCGCATAGACGATGATACGTGCATAAGCCTAAATAGAGTTGCTTGGCTGCAGAAATTGAGAAAGTATATCTTCAGCTCGCTAGGTAGTAAAGCGAATTGTGGGAAGGTAACACCACCTCGACTTGTTGTGTCTTCCCGGATGGATTCTGCAAATGGTACGCAAATCTCGCCGTCAGTGGTTGCGAGTTGGTTGAAGTTCAGTGGCTTAGTCCAAGGGCCTTCGGGTACTATTTCGTTCATTGTTCTTACCTGTAGAGAAGATTCTTTTTGGAATTGTTTCTTCAATTTTAGTAAATATGGACTTGTGGAGATGGAGGTGTGCATCAAGGCGCAGAGAAGAAATGCGGATGTGCATGTTGGACTTTTTATACTCTGTCATCGGTACCATGCACGTACTATTCCTACAACAGTGACTCTAAATGTAATTATCTACTACTCACTCAAAGGTCGCCGGTGATGATGCAAATACAGCGTATTTTGAGTCAGTCTTCAATGAGCCAGTTCTTGACAGTGTGCCCGGTATTATGCAAGTTCGCCCGTTTGGTAATTATACTCATGTTCTTTGCTCTTTGGTGAATTTGACTCTTCTGTCGCTTTTACACCCATTTCCCCTTTCCCATACACCTTGAGGGAGCCACTACAGAATGGCATGCGAATCGGCATTTGGTAATGCCATAACCTTGGAAGGCTCGTGGATAATGTTGGTTGCTCGGATCTGCCACCCGATCCAAAACCAAAGCTCAATGTATGTTCGTCTGAGACGTACACAGTGTTTTTGGGTTCAAATAAAGGCGCTAGTGATAACTTTTGCGGTGATTATGATCTCTTTCGCTTTCTGTCCGGAATGGCGCGAGACTGAGTTATGAGGCGAACATTGGTATTGATAGGTAGAAGCTGCTCGGTGGCCGTCAAGTTGAATATGAACTCCTCGTTGCTGTGAGACGGGCATCATTTTCAGTCGAACTCGGCCCAGAAAACTGGCTCATCGACTGGAGAGGATCTATAAGTTCAGTATAGGATATAGACTCATGCTTTCATAATAAGTACCTCGGTAGGTGTAGAATTTCTGAGCTTTTTATTGTCTGAGCGCAATCGTTAAACATTGGTTCGTGTTTAATGTGGGCAGTCGAGCATGTATTACAAGAAGCCTTCCAACATTAGTCTAAAATGAAGAGGTTGGCGAGAAATGATGTACTAGAGGTACTAAAATAGCGCACGATAATGCCACTACCATTGAGTGGTTCAATTCAAAGCTCAAAGAACCACTTCACCTGACCTACACAATCCAGTCCCACCGCACCAAACCAAGCTCGTGTACAGCAACAACTCAATTCCCGGACAGTAGTCCCCACCCGACACGAAAAACCCCCAAGCACAACACGAGCTCCCCCCCCCCAGAAGAAAACGAACATCTTTGTGTACCCCAGGCAAAAGCCGCAACGCCGGAAGCGACAACAAATGACATCACGCTAGTTAAGCCGGCCATCATTTTGCGGGGGAAAAAAACGCTAGCTCATGCCATACACCCCACTACACACCGAATGACAGCCCCATTTGCCAACTCCGGTCTCCCAAGGACGACCAAAATGGGACTGGCTAACGGCCCGACGACATCAATTGCCCGTTTTTTTTTGGCTAGATAACATGCCAACATGCCAAGCGAGGCGTGCGCCGTTCGCTAGCCTGGGATGAGCAAGCCACATACGTTTGTAAACGCGTTTTTGCTGTCTGTGCTTTGCTGATGCGTGTAATGCGCGCAGAAGGCAGGTTTTCTTTGTCGATTGTGGGGATTGAGGGGGTGGTGGTGGTGGTGGTTTAAAAGGGTCGGGGTGGGCGCGCGCGCGAATTTGTTGAAGATATTCAATTACCTTACCTTGATTTTGTTTTCGAAAGGTGTTTGGGGAAAACTCAATTCTTGTTTTGGCGACAATATGAAGACTTCGATGCGCGATTGGATTACGGCTGCGGTGCTTGTTGGGGTGCGGGTGACGACTGCGTTGTATACCAATGGGTCTGTTGTTGCGCCGTGCGATTCTCCAATCTACTGTTATGGGGATCTTTTGAAGGAGATTGAGCTGGCGAGGCCTTTTGCGGATTCGAAGACGTTTGTCGATTTGTAAGGAATTGGGGTTGGGATTGGCTTTGTGAATGGTCTGACTGAGTCTTTGTAGGCCGACGATTCGTCCGCTGAATGAGGTGCTCACGGCTTTTCGGAACCTCTCGAGGCCTATTCAGAATAACACGGCGTTGAACACTTTCCTCAGCACTTACTTTGGTAAAGCAGGTTCGGAGCTGGAAGCACTTCCTGAATCACAGCTTGAAACCAAGCCCGACTTCCTCGATAGTGTCAACAGCCCTGTTGTCGAAGACTTTACTCGCCAGGTCATTGATATTTGGCCAGATCTTACTCGCCGCTATGTGGGAGCAGGCAATTGCACTGGATGTGTTACCTCCTTCATCCCCGTGAACCGCACGTTCGTCGTTGCAGGAGGAAGATTCCGCGAGCCATATTATTGGGATTCATTCTGGATCATCGAAGGCCTACTCCGGACCCAAGGCTCCTTTACTCAAATTGCTGAGAACATGATTGAAAACTTTTTAGATTTAGTCGAGGACATTGGATTCGTGCCTAATGGCGCTCGAAGATACTACGAGAATCGATCACAACCACCCCTTCTTACGCAAATGGTTCGCATCTATGTCGAGTACACGCAGAACTACACGTTGCTTGAAAGGGCGCTCCCACTGCTCGAGCAAGAATACGACTTCTGGGTTAAGAATCGTACCGTGACGCTAAACCGAGCTGGAAGGAATTACTCTCTGAATCACTATGCTGTTGACAACACTCAACCACGGCCAGAGTCCTATTACGAAGACTACGTCACCGCCAACAACCAAACCTACTTCAACAAGCAAGGCAAGCAATTCAACACATCCCGCGCCCTCAACGAGTCTGAAATCGCAAGCCTATACTCCAACCTAGCCTCCGGCGCAGAATCTGGCTGGGACTACAGTCTACGCTGGACCAAGAACCCCTCCGACGCAGTGAGCGACACATCGTTCCCCCTCCGCTCCTTAAACACCCGAAGCATAATTCCCGTAGAACTGAACTCCATCCTGTACTACAACGAAAAAACAATCGCCGATTTCCACAGGCGAGAGGGCAATTACACCGCCGCACGCCTGTGGTCCCAACGCGCGGCAAACCGCAGCGAAGCCATGACCGCTCTGCTCTGGAACACAGAACACTACAGCTACTTCGACTACAACATGACGTCCAGCGCACAAAACGTGTATACCTTGGCTGACAACACCAGCACGCCGCTCGCGCTCGCAGGTGCACCGCCAGGCCAGCAAATCTGGTTTCAGATCAGCCAGTTCTACCCGTTTTGGACGGGTGCGGCGCCTCGGAGCATCAAGTCGGATCCGAAAGCTATGCGCCGTGTTTTCGCTCGAGTGGAAGAGTTACTGACGACGCGCGCGGGTGCGATTGCGGCGACGAATCTTGCGTCGGGACAGCAGTGGGACGAGCCGAATGTATGGCCGCCGCTGCAATATGTACTTATGAAGGGGCTTTTGAACACGCCGTTGGAAGTGCAGGAAGATGATGATGAAGAGACGACGAAGGATTATGTTTGGACGCAGGATCTTGCGCTTGGTCTTGCGCAGCGGTATGTTGATAGTTTGTATTGTACGTGGCGTGTGACTGGGGGGTCGACGGCAGGTGTTCCGCAGCTTTCTGGGGCGAGTGGGAATGGGACGATATTTGAAAAGTATGCGGATGAGGCGACGAATGCGAGGGGTGGGGGTGGGGAGTATGAGGTTGTGGAGGGGTTTGGGTGGAGTAATGGAGTGTTGATTTGGGCGGTGGATGAGTTTGGAACTAAGCTGAAGACGCCTGAGTGTGGGAACATTACGGCTGCGAGGACGGGTGGGTCAAGGAAGAGGAGTGCGGTAGAGTTGGATAAGAGAGATGCCATGTGGGTTAAGAAGATGAAGGATGTGAGGAAGTTTCGTTAGGGTGGCAGGTTAGATGTTGATAGGATAAGACAATATGATGTAATGTTTTATATGTACAATTGGCCTCTGATTATGATGTTGCTTTGCTTTTCTCTTGCTTTTCTAGTTTTCGTCGGGCAGCTAGGATCATCTCTTCTCTCCGGCGTTGGAGGTTCATCTGGCGCTCATTTCTGTCCTGGCTCCATGCTTTGGGCTTGGGTTGCTCTTGTGCGGCTGGTTCGGCTTCCTTGCCCAGCTTCGATGAGAGATTGTACCGGGTTATCAGATCTGGCTGTGCAGGCTTTGCTGCAGCCACTGGTTGTGCTCGCCTAGGCTGAGGAGGTGTTGGTAGGGTGAATGATGGTGGTGCCTGTTCATTGTTAGTGAGTCATGACGATATATCTTCTCAACACGTATGTGCCTACAGGATCTAGTCCACGACCACTCAACATTCTCTCAGTCGTCGCAGCAGCATTTCCGCCATTCCTTTGTAGATCCCATGCTATGTCTCTTCTACTGAGTTGGGGAAACATGTGCGCTATTTGGTCGATGTGCGAGGGGTTTACACGCGATGCAGATTGGCTAGGTGCTGCTCGTGTGCCTGTGGTGGCTGGCTTGTAGAACCATCGTATGGCGAGGAAGGTGAGGACAAGGAAGACAATGACCTGGGGGATATTGACCGACTGTTCAGCCATGTTGGCGCCGTGGGTGTAGGTATGTATGAGTGTGAGTGTGAGTGTGAGTGTGAATGTGAATGTAAATGTAAATGGCTTGGCAATCAAGGTACTAGAAGTCTGGAATACAGTGGCACAGTGGGTGGCGCGTGGGGTGCAACTTGAAAGAGAGAGTTGCCGCTCGACTCAGACTCGCTCGGCGTTTCCGGAAATATCTCCGAACGCCATCAACGGTTAGCCGCTCAGACCCCTTTCTGACCTCGCTTTCATAGCCAACCCACGAGTTCCTTCGCCTGGCTTGCTCCACACTCTCTCCACTTCCTTGTTTCCCACACTTTCCTTGCCATGTAGTCGCCACTCGTTTCCATTCACCCAAACATATAATGCCATAGTACACTCATTTACATACAACCTACATACACATATACGCGCCGCAATACCTACCATCATGAGCACTTTTAACATACCCCGGAAGGAGATTGAGGTGCCGTCGCCTGCCCATATGAAAGAGATAGAAACGACGAATACGGCCGAATCGGGTTGGGAATCGTCAGAAGAGGGCCAAAGCAAGAGGAGGCACATCCACATGGGCATGGGAGCGAGTGCGAAAGGATGGGCCATCTCGGATCGCTTTGATCGCATGCTTCCTCCACATAAACGATACTTTGGGCGCAGTCGTCGCACACTCCTTATCGCGATTTTTGTCGCATTTATTTGTATCCTCGCCCTGGTCATTGGACTCGCAGTTGGCCTGAAAGGATCCAAGAAGTACGATTTGACATATTTGTACCTCTGCATGCCTACTAATCACTCCTCGCAGGCATCAGAACCTTCCGCTTCCAAACGGCGCTGAGACATACACTGGCGATCTTACCTATTACAACCCAGGCCTTGGCGCATGTGGTATTGACTCTACCGATAACGATGCTGTCGTCGCAGTGTCGCATTTCACCTTCGACGCCATGCAGGTTGGCTCTAACCCTAACAGTAACCCGCTGTGTGGTCGCAAAATCCGGGCTAGGAGAGTTAATGAGAAGACTGGAAAGTCCACCAGTATTGATGTCACTGTTATTGATAGATGTGAGTATCTTTCTGCTCAGGTACCTCTTTACCGCTTTGCTAACTGTATTTCAGGCACCGGGTGTCAGCCTACTGATCTAGATGTTAGTCCAGCTATGTTTAACCAAATGGCCGATGCAGATCTAGGTAGGGTGTTGGTGACGTGGGCGTGGTTATGATCAATACCAAGATCGTTTTACTTTGCAGTCATTCCCATCCTCATTGATCTGCTGACGCACAACTTGCCTTTTTGGTCATCTTTCAAGTCTGACTACTCTCCGCTTTATATCCTCTTCCTTCCTTTCCTCCTTGCCCAGCATCCTAACTGCTAACCTATAAATTCTTCATTTATCCTCATCGGCTCGTTGATAGTGTACAACTAGTCTTCGCCTATATTTAGCTTCATGCTCTTATTGACACCCAAACCCAACAAAAAGCCAAAAAGACCCGAAATTTTGAACCCGCGGCCCCTAGACATCACGCTATCCGGTGTAGTAGAGAGTTTACTGAAACCCTATACTGAGTCTCCGACTTGCTTGCCCGGAGTACTAGAAGAAACAACTGGACGCCTTTTAGTGGAGCTTACATCAAATTTGCCGCTGAAATCTCCTGAATCCGGAGCTGCAACGCCACAAAATCCTCATACGACGCCGCAACGTCACCCAGAAGCTCTTCAAAGTTTTCATGTGCCGCTTGGAAAGTCTGAGAACATAGGCACTGGTGCAGGCACTGAAGAAGATTCCAGGTCAATAGATACTGTATCACCGCTTGTTCGCGAGCACTTCTCAGAGGATACAACGCCAATAAGCGCTCTCACACTCTGTGCAGAGTCATATCCAGAAGCTTCACCGCTAACAAGTCCAGTGTTATCGATATATCTCCCAGCCCCATTAGAGATCAAGAAGGAACACGAGGGTTCATTTTCTTCCTCAAATACAAGTACTCTGCCCACTCCTGGCGACGAGCTTCAAGACGAATCTCTGAATGAAACGAATTTAAACGTAAGCCAAATAGAGTCGCAAACGAGAGAACGTATACGATCTGAAGCGTCGTCGCTCCGTTTAGAGGCGGAACGTGGTTTTAGACCGGGTTTCAACCTCGATTCTGCTATTGCTCAAGATTGCCCTCCTGCCCCAGAACGAAGCGATAGTCCATCTTCTGACTACGAAAACGGTCCTATCCAGAAACCTTCATTGATCAGACGCCGTCAGTCCAGCTTGAATTGTAGGACAACTTACTTTACGGGAGAACCACGCTTCACAATTCAACCAGCCCAGCCACACCTACACGACCAAAGAGACCTGCCAACCTCGACGAGTCAACCGAAATTACCAGACACCCCTCCAGCCATGTATAATCCGACGCCCCACCAACACGAATACGCGAACCTACACCTAGAACCAGAGAAAGTCTTCAGCCTTCCGCCCAGCAATAAATCTAAATGCCCATCCGAGACAGACATTGAGCGCAACCCGTACCGACAAAAGCTCTATCGAATAGGCTACTGCGCCCTCATCCTCCTCACCATCTTCTCCCTGTCCGCCTTCTGCATAGCAGTGTTTGCGTTGCTCAAGCTAAATACCTTGCAGTTCTTTGCGCAACCTATAATCCTGCGCGAGGGCTATCGGGTCAATATTACGGTTCCGATCGTCGCGGCTGCAACTCCTGTGACTGTATATCCGGTTTTGAATCATCTGAAAACCACGACTTCAATCTCGGCTTCGATAGTAACATCTGATTTGCCGTCGCCGCCTACACATAGTGTTGCTCGTGCTATGACGGTTGAGATTGATGCGCGTGCTGGTGCACGGGGAGATGGCAGCGTACCCGTTCTGCATAGGCGGGGGGTGGGAGGCTTTGTGTGGCCGAAACGAGGTAATGAAACGGCGAGTGTGCCTGGAAACTGTACGGCTGTACAGACGGCGGTTATGACGGTGTCTGCCGTGTTTTCATGATTTATATGGTTCTACACTGAATGCATGAAAGTGTATTGATTCACCTTTATCACCTTTTTGGGTTTGTGGTTGGAGTGGGAGAATGGTGAGGATTTATTTGTTTCGGTTGGAATTATGGAGGGAAATTGAGTAAAGTTTTAATTCTATCTGTTCTATTTGTTGAACATGCCTCAAAAACTACACATTATGTCTACATATCGAATTCCACAAATTGGTCTGGTTTTGGTGAGTGTAAAGTAACTAGCCTTTCTTGGCGCAATGAACGACAGGCCCATCTGCCATGACGCGTCTCTCGGAAGTTTTGTTCCGAAGCTGGCCACATCAACATTCCATCGCCGCATCTTTACCTTGGTAGCTTCGTGTAGTTCCTTACAATGTCTAATTAAGCTTCCATGTCTACCGTTTCTCTTCTCTCATACGGGCCCCGGATGTTCGACGCGCTTCCGCGAGTACCCATACACAAGAAGCAACGAATCCTTTGTTGTCGCTTGATCATCATGGTCTCGACCAGCCTGACCTCCGTGACCTCAATGTTTCCCTGCAAGCCCTTACCGACATCTTCCCTAATGTGCAGCCTGAGGTCTTCCGCGAGATGTTATCTAGCATTAGCGAGGAAAGCAGGCTTCAGGTAGTAACGGAAATGTTATTGAGGCAGGAACGCAAATATGTCCGGGGGCGGTACAGGATGCCGTCGGAGCAAGAGGAGCAACGGGAGACGGCACATACATACAAGTACCGCAAGGAGGATGGAACAAGGGACACCCGTGGAAAGCCACTCGCCCTCCAAGACACCTTTCGCTCCACGCGGTACAAGGACGCTGCAAAAGAAGCGTTGTATATTGAATTTAAAGGGCTAAGTCATTCCACCATCAAGGCAGTGCTGGCCGAGTATAACTGGAGCTACACCCCAGCGAGACCCACTCTCCTGGCATTATCGAGTAAGAGCTGGAGGTCTAGTATCTCAAACTTCTTCATGCGAAGGAAGACACCAAGTGCCAAGGACCATCCTCTGGTGGTGTGGACAGCTGCGGATGAAAAGACCAATCGCACACGAATGCCCCTGCTTGTGAAGACAAAGAGTGATGAGTTGAACCGGGAGCTATACGAAAGTTTAATTGTACCTGAACTAAACAGGCAACGCAAGGAGCAATTATTGCAAGATTTAGAGCTCGCGCTAAAATGGAACGAGGAGGAGGCAGAAAAGGAGGGCGAGATGTATGACTGCGAATGCTGTTTCATTCCGAACACACTTCAGCGAATGTCAACTTGTGATACTGGCGGACACTACATCTGTTTTCGCTGTATACGACATGCTATAAACGCAGCGCTATACGACCAAGGCTGGGCCCGAAATATCAACACCCAACTCTGCACCTTGAAATGCATAGCGCCCATGGCAAGTGGCGTCGAAGACTGCCGAGGTTGTGTCTCGCTCGCCTTCGTCAAGCGAGCATTACTGGAAGAGCAAGACGGCGAAGACAGCATCGCCAAACTCGACGAACGCTTCATAAACGAAGCATTAATAAAGTCATCCCTCCCACTTGTCCGATGCCCCTTCTGCTCCTACGCCGAGCTGAACGACCTCGCCCTCTCTGACGCGGACCTCTTCACCCAACTCCGTCTAAAACCCCAAACAATCCTCCTCGCCACTCTAGCCTCCACCCCCCTCCTCACCCTCCTCACCCAAGCCCTCCTCCAGCTCCTCGTCACAACAATGCTCTTCCTCTACGGCACAATCACCCTCATCTCCCCCTCCACAACCACCTACCTCCCCTTCTCCACACCCCTCCGCTCCGCCCTCCGCCGCATCCACCTTAAGCGCCGCGGCCTCCGCTTCCAATGTCTCGCCCCCTCCTGCCAGCGCACGTCCTGCCTCACCTGTTCCGCCCCCTGGCACGACCCCACAAATGCTTCTCCTCCCAACTCACCTCCCTCCGCCTCACGCTCGAGCGCGCAACCACCGACGCCGTAAAACGCACCTGCCCACAATGCAACCTCAGCTTCGTCAAATCAGAAGGCTGCAACAAGCTCGTGTGTCTGTGCGGATACTCCATGTGCTACGTGTGTCGGCAGGGCCTGGCGAACGAGGGGTATGCGCATTTTTGTCAGCATTTTCGCGAGAGGCCTGGGGAGATGTGTGGGGAGTGTCGGAAGTGCGATTTGTATCGGGTTGAGGATGAGGAGCGGGTTATGGGGCGGGCGAGGGAGAAGGCGGAGGGGGAGTGGTGGGTTGCGCAGGGGGAGGGGGCAAAGGGGGGGTTGGAGAAGGTTGTTGGGAAGGGGAAGGCGGAGGGGGGGAGTGTGTTTGGGGGGAGAGGGAATTGGGAGGGGTGGATTGAGGGGGTTGTTGATGGGTTGTTTGTTTAGTTTGGGTAGTTGGGGATAGGGTGTTTAGATTGAGTTTGTGGGGATTTAGGTTCGTGATTTGATACCCTTTGGAATGAAATTATGCTATTGATTATATATACGCTTTACGTGAATCTAACGTCGCTGAGCCATCATCGTCCATGGCTGATTTAACGCATGATGAAGCTAACAGACCAATTCTACTCCCCCCTTTTATACAATTCTCCACACTCCTTGAATGCACTACCATAACACCTACATATCCATATCTCCATTATGACCATACATAGCATTTCCCCCGCCCCTTCTTTCGTCCCCAAAACCCCACACATTTTCTCCTCATCCTGAAAAGACCTCACCCCCTTCCCCCCCCCCTAACAAAATTCTTCCATCACACACACAGTGCATCCTCCTCACAACCCTCCCCCTTCCCGCTCTCACCCTATCTCCAGAATATATATATATCACCTTCAGCCCCACACCTCATTTCCCAATCCATGTTCTCAGCTCTGAATCGGCATCACCCGCACAAACGAGAGAGTTTTGCCGCACGGAAAGAATATTGCAGATGATCCTACACGACCGAGAGCCTCTGTACGCTTTGCACAAGTGAATCAAATGTGTATTCGTTACATGGATGCGTTGAAAGAGGCGTGTGGATTTTGACAGGGCGAGAAGGGGCGTGCGATGCGGTAGCGGAAGGCGAGGTTCTGTCTGTGTATTTTATTCTCGACGTAAGCTATTCAACGGCATCAGTTTTGCTCATATGAAAAGAGTAGTGAAAAGCAGTTCTCTCAAGGGAGGAGGGGGGGTTGTTTAAGGAAAGTCTTGCGCCTGTGAAAGGGAGGGGTTTTGACACTGTTTTGTATCGCTTATTGAAAGAGTAGCTGTATTTCTTCAAATCAGAATATGGGTCAATCAGTGTATCTGCCAACTCCGTGCTGAAATCCTAGATAAAGAGCTAGGATCGTAGTCGTGTTAGGAATTTTATGCAATTGTGTGTACTTCGGTGGTAGCTACCACACACCGTATACTGTGCATATCGAAATTAAAACCTCATTGTGTACATCGATGAAAGATAGTCAAATTTTCAGAGTGAATAGGGTGAAGTGATCAATTTAGATGATCACAATGAGCAGATGATGATAAGAAGAAGAAGTCATACTGGATGTACACGTTGTATGCTCATCCGCACGCTGACCACCGCAAGTGAGCGAAGCTGACCGCCGCGACACGCATCATAGCGTATGTTCAACATTGCACTGTAGCAATACAAGATTTACCAAGATTAGCGACATAATTCACAGACAGCATGTTGATACAGGTTCATAGAAGATAGATAGTATGGTGAAGACAACTTGGCAACCGGAAATCTTCGCTTCACGATGCCGAAAAGTGGTTATGCTATCCACCGCTCCCGAGCCGAGTGAGTCCGAGCCAGCAAAGAACACGCCCGATTTTCAGGGGAAGGCCAAAGACCCTGAACTCGACGCCCTCTCTACGCCCCTTCAGCGACAAGTGTGCCGGCAAGGATAACCGTTGAAGGGGGGGGGGGGGGGGGGGGGGTAAAACGCTGGCATTAGCGGTTGCGTCACGATGATCTTCAGTTCCCGGTATTCAGGGGCCGCAGCCGTCTTCGTATACACCTCCGGCACTACGTCTGCCACGAGCGGGCCTGTCTGCGGTGAAGCAGCGCGCCGGCAGGGCTTACAACAGTCGGGGGCTCTACACTAGCGCTGTGCTCACGAGAGAAAATCATCCGATTACGATCCGACGCGCGGAGGAGGCATCGTGTTATTGCACAAAGGAATAAGTGTCTGGCAAGTCGGCGGGGTTTGGGGAAATACAAACTGAGCATTGTTGCCGCCCAGCGCTGTTGTTTCGAGTGTGCAGCTAGGCATAAAAATTGTTGAGACCCTATAGTAGGCAGTTTTCATTGAAGCCTTCGATTGAACGGGGCACAAAAACCGCGTTTGACGAGATCGTACGGCTGTCATGTGGCTTAGTGCTTATACTCCAGATTCGTATGGGACTACAGCACTAGAGATCCGCGTGTTTGACCAAGGAGCTCTTGGGATTCTTGGGGCTCTTGGGCCAGAGCGGTCCGTCTTCAGATATACTATACGGGGCGTGACGACACAATAGAGCGGCCCATGGGATGGAATTTGCCGTGTATGTGATCGGTTGCCGTATTGTCGGAGCTTGGCTGGTACCTGCAGACCGGTGAATCAAGTTCAGGTAGTGTCCATCATGCCCGTAGTTGTATTCATTATACTTCTCCACCTTAAGAATCTGGTGGGTGAAGTTAGCCATTACGTCTTTCAATTTCGTATAAGAGCTGCAAAAGGAAATATCAAAAAAGTTGACAAAAAAGCATTACGATAACATTTTGAAAGAGCCTGTCTTCTTCTAGATGTTGTGCTCAGCTGACTCAAGTTACAGCAAACCTGCAGCATCCAGGGGCTGTGTTTGAGGCAGACATGGGTAATTTGACAGACAATTGGACGCCAGTGGGCACAAAACGCGGGAGTGTGATAAATGCGCCGGCTGCGACATAGATTGACTGTAGTAATAGTATATGAGCATCAGCTGTTGAGTAGGTATCCACCGCGTAGACAGATTCAAGCTATGGTTTGAGTTGAATCTTGGCACTGGAAAACAATACAATAACCAAATGCTGCACGACTGTGGCGCTGTTGATCGTCTGCTCCTAGAACAAAGTCTGCACCTCTGTGACGCTTTGGGCATCGACCGACAGGCCTTGTGATGATGCTCGTGCTGTCTGTACGCCACGCAGACGCCCTAGGCTTAGTTTTGGAATCACAGAGCAGCATTGAACCAATCTAAAGGAGTGACAAGTGACATTACTCGGAACACTCTTAGAATGGCATGGGCGAGACTGGACAACTCACATCCTTACAGTTTGTTTTCACAGCATTAGCACGGGCCATTCGTTCGTGAGCTGATTTGAGGGATTGGTGGTTATGCAACGGTTCGTTGTCCTCTTTGTTCTCGGGAAGGTGCCGAGAGCGTTGCCCAAACGTGGGCTGCAGAGCATACCCGTGGACCCGCTACGGGAACATTAGCATCGGAATTTAGACCATAATTCGGAGAGATATAGCTTCCCGGCAACAGTCTTAATCTGGTGTTGTTTAGCAGATTGGTTGGGAGGGGTAAGGGGTGTGTGCAAACGGATGCAATTGCCAGCAGCTCCGACGAGGGCGAGCCCAAGAGCTCTGAACCGTCGGTCTTTGAGGCTGTCAATGTTTCAGAAGGACTGTACTAACCATTATTGCATTGTGACCGATTGGAGAGCCAACGTGGAGAAGCAGTGGTTCCCTGGATACAATCGGCCGCGCCGTGACACGCCAACGTCTCGCTACCGAACCAACTGCAAAACGCCTCAACCCAAACTTTACGTCTGTATCGTACGTTTTACGCATAATGAGAATTCAGTTATGGACGGTCTTTAGCAAATGTCTTGCAGTGTGTATTGCATCAACAATACTCTTGTGAGAATAGAGCCTTAAGGTTGCTAACTGCCAGCCTTTGAAAGGCTCGAGTCAAACCAGTCGTCAGTGGCTGATCGGTAGGCTTCATTCTACCCTGGTGTGTTTCTCGCAACTACTGCCGTGTGTCCTGCTTCGCGGTGACCCTTTTACTAGATTAAACCGCCATTTTGACCAAACCGGATCAACGGCACGAGCCCCTCCCCGAAGCGTAGCTCACTCGCTCTGTCGGGGTTGCTTATGTTCGTGGGGACATTCCACAGGTAATGCTTCAGTAGTGCAGCAAGACTTAGTGGACAATGCGTGTTCAAAGTCGGTAGAACAGGGTTAACTGCACCCACATCGCCTTGTGCCCTCTTCGCACGAGCATGCCCGAATTCTAGGAACTTGGTCAGCGATACATGATGCTATTCTTCTTCTCTGGATGTCAAAAAAAAGCCAGCGTCGAGTCATGTACCACAAGAAACCGTGAGGGTGGAGCGCTCCATCACCTAATAGTGAATAGTGAGACCTGTGATTCGGGCGTGATGCTGAGTCTACTATGGCCATGTTTTGTGGGCTAGCCCCAAAAGCCAGGCTGCTGGATCGTATTGAGTAAAAATTCCCAGATTCAATCGAGATCAAGTGCTAGCAGTCTCTGACAAGTTATTGGTGAAGTCAATACGTGGGCTGCCATGAAGAAGTCAAGTCTGACCTCAACGACGGCCCGTGCCGGTGCTAGTAGACAATTGCTCCAGAGAGAACACGACATTACATCATGCCATTATGGAGATCAGGAGATCCGAAATGAATAGCAGTTATGTAACTGAGCTATGCAACAGACGGGGTGGCGCTGGTTTGGAGCATCTCGTCTCCCGTCGTCTCCTTTGAGTGGGCTGAGACATGAGAGAATGCATGGAACCGGTTCCTATCTATTCCGACTACGTATTCGAAATTGCTGCAAGTCGCCAGAAGCTACGGAGACTGACAGTTGCTTGGGCGCCGACCATCGCCGTCACGGGGTTGCGGGAGGCTGCAGGGTCGGTGTAGCTCAACAGCGAGGCCCTGCAGAGGAGCTGATAGCTGGGTCATTTGGGTGACCTCATGACGAGCTGCAGCGACCTCATAGAGTTGTGATTTCCTGGCTACGCGGCCAGCCACCATCTTATCAGAGCTTCAACGGGCTGTTGTGGCCAGGTGTGGTGGAATAGGCTGGCAGGTGCCGGTGGCTCTGGCGGCGCGAAATAGCGCAGTGAGGCACCCGGGGACCAAGCAACAGCCCTGCTTCTGCATTCTCTATCTAGATGCGTCAGATGACCTAGCCTAGGTGGGAGTCGAAGAGCAGTGCTTGGGTCAGTCTCAAGTTGACCACTTAGGGCAAGCCCAGCGGCTTGCTGCGTTTACTAGGCGATTGGACTGGCGGTCTGGTGTACAGGAGGCAAGGAATGCAATGCGAGGATCAGATAATTCGCTGCGTTGCCCGTCGCCCGTCAGCCCCGGGCCATGGGAGGGCAGGCAGCCGCAACGTGCGAGACACATGAGGGCAATGAGGTTTGGGACTGAGATGTTACCTTGCCCGCGTGGTCCTCGTTCGCCAGCAAGGGACGCACACTTTGATGCTGTCATGACATATATTGTTGATACGTCGAGTGCGGTGGTGAGAGGTGAGAGAGCCTAGAGGGTTTGGGGCGGTACAGAGCACAAGGCACTAGGCCCACTAGCTGTACAGCGGAAGCAGCCAAGCTCGCTAGTGCTCAAAGAAGCAAGGTGGGGAATCGGGTGGGGAAGGAGCAACCGTAAAGCTGCACGTCACCAGGCAGTCCTTCCAATCCCCTGTCAAGCCATCCCTCCATTCCCCATCGATCCTGTGTCCGTAGCTGGTTTGTTCATCAATCGAAAAAAAAGGCGCAAGGGAGCCGCCGGGTGGGTCATTGTGCGGTAGTAGTGCTGATGAGGATGCTAGGTACTGACTGCTTGCTGATGGATGCTGCTGATGATGCTGCCTCACACTTTGCTGAGTGTGTGGATAGATGGATGAGCTGGAACCATGGCCCATCATTCCCCCTTCTCTTCGCAATATTCGTTCACCGTTCATCGTTCACCGCACACACACACACTCTCTCTCTCTCTCGTCACCACCCCACCCACCCCCATCCTAGCCTAGGCCATGCAGAGGCAATGATTGGCTACTCCGCTCTTTGGCATGCCTCCTGTCAGAGAGCGACCTGTCCGACCGACTGCCTGCTTTCGGAGCATTGCGCAGTCAACCACTCTGTCGGGTCCTTTGGTGGAAGGATGCCCGGATCATGGCGCAGCAAATCCTCTAACCAAAACACCCCAGCCGATGCAACCATCAAACGCCCGCCAGCACTCGCACCACCGACCACCGGCCTCAGCGAGATGGTCCTGGGTGGTTGCTCCTTCGTACATAGTAGACCAGACAGAGACTTCAGACACTCGCCCGCCAGTGCCTAGTAGCCTTGTCACCATCGCTCTGTGACAGGTAACGGCCTGGGGAGCCTAATCTCTCCTGGCCCTCTAGTTTCCCTTCCCTTTCCCTTCGCAGTTCGCCCGCGGCACAGCCTGTCCTCTGCCACTGCCAGCGGCTGCCGGCCCGTGGCGCTCACTCTCATCCAGCCTGCCCTTGGCCCCGCCCATCCTCAGCCGCTGACTGGACTGGATGCGGCCGCGGGACTGGGGAATGTCCGTCCAATCCAAGCCAGCCGTGGCAGAAGATCAAACTCTGATCATCTGTTCGCTTCATGGGTTATTCTTGGGCGGCTGATCGAGATGAAACATCAGCGTTCCCAGCAGTCTGGTTCATCGCCTGCTGTGTCGAGTCAGGCCCCCATTCGAGAGTGGCCGTGGTCAATGTTCCTGCATCGCTGCTGCACGGGATTGTGATGCCTTGGCCCTAATGAGGCCCCAGTGAACCAATCCATTTCTTGTAGTTGGTGGATCACAGCTCCCGTGGGTAATGGACCCCATACTTCCGGTGCAAGGAATGCGAATCTTCGTGGACCAGCGACCATTCGAGAAAGATGGGAGCCTGGGCGCCGGGGCAGGACATGCCCTGACTTTTCGGAGATATTCTGCTTCTGCTTTGGGAAAGGTTCGCTGCTGCAGCTTGCCAATGCTACCGTGGTGCTAGAAAACGGTCATGGTCTGAGCAGGGCGATACGCATCATTTTCTCTGGGGCTGAATCTTGATCCAGTATGCTAACAGTGTTTTGAGGCTATACTTGCTTGGTAGGTATTTCTTCTTTGAGCCAAACAACCCGATGAGATACTGTATCGAGTAGTAGCGTTTTTTGGTCTGTCCACGATACTCCCGCACAGGTTTGCTCTCATTTGACCGATGAACCCGTGCTCTTGGATTGTACCATCTCCTTTGGCCTCCATCGTCACTAGTTTTCTCTATCACACACTGCCCTATTTTTACTCATTGTCTGGTCATTCTCATTTGGTACCCTACCCTCCTCCCCACCCAAGCAGCCTTGAAAAGCAGCATCACGGGTCTGTCGGACCCCGGCAGTCTTGTGCAACTGGCCCACAGTCAAAATTGGACATAGGCGCGGTGCATATATGCTTCAAGCCTTCACTCTGTTGCTGAACAGCACAACCCTCGAGGCATCACTGAACACGGTTCACATTACGCTCCATTGTTTGACCTTTCTAGTCCGTGCTTCAGACCCAAGCTGGGTCCACAGCAGACTCTTTGCCGTCTACAAGAAGCAGTCAAGGTCGAGCGTGAGGCAGCAGAAGGCGTCCGCCGACTAGAGCCTTGAGCCTTGAACCCCCGGTGACCGCGCATCCACGACAAGTCAGCGTCCCCGTTGAAGCAGCCACGATCGAAAATCGTTAAACGCCACAACATTTCTTTTGGGCAGACTGCAGAAAAATCCTAGTAAGCTCCACACCCCCCATTGCGACATGATGCCGCATAGTTTGATACGAAGGACTGACAAGTCGTAGCGAGACGACAAGACTGACTACACCTCTACACACCGCCTACGTCGCGTTAGAGATTGCAGGGACCAACTGGCCGGATCATTGCGCGTACCTGTCTGTGCTCGAGATTCGAGATCTGTGGAGACTGCGGGAAGAAGCAAAGTGCACAAGTCGCCCTGGTACGGTGCTGTAGTCCGCGTTTTGACGGTGCCGTTCAAACCTCCGGGTTTAAGGTGTCGCGCAGCCGCAACAGGTGACATCAACGTACCCACGCTGTATTGCAGCTTCCTCAAAAAAAAACCCTAAAAAACTTCAAACTTTGTCAGTTCATCCACCTTTCCTTCATCGCCCCCTGCTATTACGCCCGTTGACCTTTGACTAAATTCTGCAACAGCTTGTGCCGAGTCATCGGTGTGCAGAGAGCAGACGCACATCCTGAACCCAATCTGCTGGATAAAGTGCAGAGAGCACACCCACTCACGGTACGCATTACAGAGCCTTGCTCGCAATAGCCGCACACTTCTTCAGGCCGCCGAGTATCAGCATTGACGAACGGGTTGCAGCCACCAGCAACTCGCAGCGGCAGCTAATCGAGGATCGCGCCCCTGTGCCGGCTAAACCGCCCTAGATTGCCCTAGACGCGAACCAACAACGGCATTAGTAGACGACCCTCGACACTTTCTCGCCATCCTTGCGCGCTTGGACCGGCATCCCGAAGCATTACTTGTCACCTACTATCGCGACGGCCCATACGATCTGCCATTCCACTTGCCTTTCCTTAGCCTGGATTCGTTGATCTTGATCGAGCTGATCAAGTTGATCAAGTTGACTACCACCACTGACGAACCACAGCGAGACTCTGTCAGCAAGCAGAAGACAAGCAAAGACGCTTGCCACTGCCGGGGCCGCTACGTTCCTACCCAGATTGTCGGAATTGCAGCGCTGAGCATTCGAGCGCGGCGTAAGATTCGCTTTCTCGAACGGGACATAGTGTCTGCAGGCGCCGACAGGCAATACCAGACCGGCGTTGCTGCAATAGCTGCAATAATGAATCAAGGTAAGTCAGCCTTAAAACACTTTTTACAAACCCCTGTCCGTCCTGCCAAAGCACAAAACCTTCCATTGTTCGCTTCTCCCAGCACTGCAACTCCTGCCATAAACTGGCACTCTTATCCGCATTCTTCCAAAAGTACCAACATTCCTCCCCCCCATTCGCTCTTATATTGCATTGCAGCACAACCAGCCCACCTGCTCTATTTTTCCCCTTTATTTTACTGCTACACATTGTGGGTCCACCACTGTTCTCTTTCCAACTGCTGTAGTGCGCTCTTGCACGCCAGGTCGGTCTGCAGAGCCACCCGATCGCGGAGCCACTTGTCCTACCTGCGTCTCACGCGCGCCTTTTCTGCTTTTCTCCATTGCCTACCGGTGCACGTTGTCCGTTTCTGTCACACGTTTTGTTCAACAGCACAATGTCTGGCTCAGATTGATTGGCTGACGCGCAGGGTAAGCAGTACTTCACCCTCCTCCACCATTGGCATCGGACAACTCCTTCTCTTCGGAGCAGGAATGCATCGATCACATTGGTGTTCATGCACATCATAGCTCTTTTGCACCTGGCGTACCCGAACAGCTAAGGCGCGACGGGATCCTAGCCACCGGTCTATCTTTGAGTTCCAGTGCAAGCCGTTACGGCCCACCTCGTCCCGATACAGCGTAAGTACGCCTTTTCATTGGCTCTTGATATCCCGGCCTGGCATGGCAGGCTCCGTAGTGCTGCCTGCGCATGCCGCCCCCAGCGTCCATCCTTCAACGCCTTCTCGCCTGGTGCTGCCCAAGCTCTAGCCTCCCCTACCACCGAAACAAACACGTCGTCAATGTCCTCTCCCATACTTGTCGTCGCACACATTCCATATGCGTGGCGCACTTGGATCTCCCAACTGGCTGGTCTGTCACATTGATCACACGACAAGCCTGGCGGTAATGCCGTACTGTCCCTAGCCTACTTGATAACTTATACCGTGCTACACTATCTTCTGGGTTACACATCGCTGTCGTTGGCAACATCATTTTGCTTCGTTAGCATTACTTGCCTGATCTTAACTAACTAGTATCTACAGCTTCCAGCCTGGAGCTGCTTTCTCAGACTCGGGATCTGGCTCCATCTCCTCACCCAGGTCAAACGCCTCGTCCGCTGCAGCCTTTCCTTACGCATCTTTCAACCCAGGCTTGAACACTACCTACCCTAACCACCACTATTCTCAAGCTCTACCAAACAACTTCCCCCCCTTTGGTTGTAATTACAGCACTATGTCGACCAGCCGACGCCTGTAGGTTGCCATTGTGGCGCATTCGTGCCTGTAAAACCCGGCTATGCATGACAGCTGACAGCAATACCATAGAACGGATCCATCGACTTCAACAATGTTACCTCCGACCAGATCACCAGGGCTAGGTAATTCCGTGTCACCGTCCATGGGTGTGTCGGCTAGGGATAACTATACCACATCAACGCCTGGTTTGCACCGAACAGCACACACTTTATCTCCTCGCTACTCTGACATCAACCGCTTTCACCCACAGCCCGACACACCTAGGAGTGTACTGCCCACTACCTTGGCGATGAGCACCCCTTACCCCGGCTACCAAACTGGTACCTACACCAGCCAGGGTGGAGGGAGTGAATCTCCACCCTTTAATGCACAGGAGAACTACGGAACGATTCTCAGCGACGGTGCGACCGTAGTGCCAACCATTGATGCCAAAATCGAGAAAGGTTTCTTCAAATCGGCCGACCAAGTGTGGACATGCTACCGAAGAAATTACTTTGCTGTCAATACGTCATATGGATTGACTCCGTGGACTCCCAATCAAAGATTGTACCTCGACCAAGGCCATGGAAAACCACAGGAGCAGATTCAGTCTATGGCTGTGTCACTTGCGGCAGCTGTTGATGGGTCGACAGGAAAAACCATCGAGCTCATCCAGCATACACCAAAGCGCGACAAAGGACCACAGCTACCGATGAAGAAAGAGTTACTCGCACCAACACCACCAGGGAAAAACCTTGATCATACTACATACGGGTTGAGTAACTTTAATAGTACTACAAATAGCGCCAGCCCTTCGCTACCACTTCAATCGGATGGCGATGCTTCGCAGCAATATTCCCCAGCGAGCCATGCTGCTAACAACTATCAACATGCTTTCGAGCGCATACAATTTAAGTCTGCAACAGCGAACAATGGCAAGCGTCGAGCTCAACAGCAGTACTATCATCTCATCGTGGAGCTTTGGGCAAACATTCAAAATCCCAGAGACAAGGAGCCTCGCTGGTTCAGGGTTGCCGCCAAATTGTCACACCCCGTTGTGGTTCGTGGAAGGTCACCCAGCCACTACCAGAACGAAGGACCTCACAATGCTGCAAGGGGCCCAGGCTCAGGCTTTGGTGGCCCTAGCCAGAATGGCTTAGGCTCGCGTGGTGGTCCCTCGTACACAAACTATGGTAATGGACTTTCGACTAGCAACACTACGGCAATGGGGGGAAGCATGTATCGAGGGACCACATATTCGCTCGATCCCAGCCCCGCCGGAAGTCACTCGGTTAGCTCTGCAAGTTCCATAAGCGGAGGCCCGGGTGAAGGCCTGGTAGGCGATCAACACATGGTCAATGATGACGACGCAAAGATGATGGATGCCAGTCAAGACTATGGTTACTTTCCAGGACCGCTCTACGAAAACCTGCCTGGAAAGGCTGAGAGCACTCTTCCACTTCCCGAGCGGAGAGTGGTGAAAGAGGAGTATCCAGGCCCTGCAGCCATTGCCGCAGGATGGCAGGTTGGAGGGTGTGGCAGGTACCAAGGCATGGATACCAGTCGTGGATATTATCCGGAGACTATGCCTGCCCACACAGGGTATTGAGTACAGCGACAAGAGCATTGCAGCCTTCTCCAGTCGATTACGTCAGACGACACTTTCGGCACCCCCAACGGCATGCGATCGCTGAGCTTGCACATCAAGTGCATACCACCCTCCTCAAATCACCCATCCTCCGAATTAACCCTTACCCGAGCATTGTGGGTGCCGTGGCAGCTCTGTTACCTTTCGGCGTTTTCATTCCCTTTTCGAAACACAAACGAGGCGGTGCGTCTCATTCAGAACTCTCTCAAGTCCACGAACCACGCACGGACGAGATTACTCAAAGCATACCAAGATGAAGCGCTAGGATCGAGAACTGATTGTGCGACGAACAGGTAGCAAAGCCTATATGGCATATCTGCTAAGCACTTTCGGCGGCAGTGAAACGCTTAGCGCATTACTGTATTTGGAACACGTCTCCTCAACAGCTGGTCTTGTGGGACCCGGGCATCTATGCAACACAAGACACGACTGCAGCTTCTGTGACGCGATGCGACGGGCCGCTTTGTTATAAGTGTTATTTTCTTCTTCTTTTTCTTTCCTTTTTCATGTGTTTCTTTTCTTGTTGTCATCACACAGCATATTTAATCCTGCACCCAACGGCATGCTTTGTCATGGCCTGTACGACTCGCATAAACGACCCATCATTGTTATTTTCCTTCTTTCCTTGTGTTCTCGCTTTGGCGTTTTGGTTTCTATATATCCTGTTGTAAGGTTGACTATTTGGGGCGTCATGTGGGATCAGGCACACGACTATAACGATTCATGGGTGCTTGTGCATTGCGCATGGTGCATATGGGTTGCAAAAGACAATGGTCGAGGGTCATACCCTTCCTCCTAATGCTGCTGTTTGCTTGGCCGGCTCGGACAAAGATTTGTCAAAGACAGGTTGGTCGGCGCATGATGGTTGTATGAGTAACGGGTAATGGCCATGGATTTATTTTGTTTTTTGTTTTTCTGCAAAACGGGTAGGCGGATGAGGGTGAGGGGCAGACAGGGATGGGAATGGAGGTGGGGGGAGGGAGGGTGGGAGCAGGAGCAGTGGGGCAGGCGGTTAGGGATGTGGAGAGGACAGGAGGTAAGAATGACAAGAAGCAAGGATGGATTATGACGTTGGCCCATGTCTATTGTATGATTAAATAGCCTCTCTTAAAAGCTTGTGGTAGTTATCGAAATGCAGGTGGCTTTCTCTTTTACCGTAGTGCGCATCATGATGCCTGCAGTGGAGACTTTGGAGCGCGAGTCATGGGGATATTGGATCATTTTTAGCGACGCGAGGCTTGGGCGATGCAGCCCTTGCAGCGCATCACATCTATGCTTCCCGCAAGAGCTAGTAGAGTTAGGGGAGTTGAAAGCGACAGGGTAATTTGGAGCAGCATGGCCGGCTAGAGCGATGAAGCCGAGAAGTAGATGAGCAGGTGAGCAGGTGAGGTTCGAGGAAGCTCGCAACGGCGAAACTAGCGCGCAATGGCTCCCGTCTCTGGCGCGGGATGTGCGCCCCTACCGTGGATCATTTGAAAATGGCGACTCATGGAACAAAGGCCGAGCCCCCCAAAACCACGTGAGTAGGTTTGAGGGCGGAGCTCAGACAGAGCTCAGGTTTACGGTAGGGTAGGGTACTATGTACTGGCTGGTATTGGTAAGGTGGTCAGCGGTCACGTCATCCACCCACCCGCATCACGCATCCGAAGCCGAAGCCGCGCTTCCTCCCCTGCTAGATCGACAACTTCTTTTTACACGTCGCATCATCAACAGGCAGCCTGTTTAGATTGATACAACCACTTTTTGCCAATACTGCCAACGCCACCAACACCGCACTGCACTGCACATTGCACGTGGGAGCCATATGGCGTGGTATGACAAGGACAGCTGGCTTACCGCTGCTTTTTCGCCTACTCTACCGGCCATTTTTGTTGCCCTGGCTGTGGTCCTCATCCTGCCAATCATAATACACAAAATCCAGTTCTGGAATGCTACTACATCCACAGGCCCGCCTACCTTTTTGCTGCTAGGCCCTAGTGGAGCTGGAAAGACTGCCTTTACCACACTGGTATAATGCCGCCCCTTCCCCCATACCACTTCCCATACCACTTCCCATAACAAGAAAAACAAACTAATGATTCCTGCTTGCCCTGCTTGCAGGCCGAACGCAACTCAGTCGCCCAAACACATACCTCCACCCAACCCCTTACTATCGAAACCCTCCTCCCAAGCCCTCATATCCCCGCATCCTCCCACTACCGCTCCTCAGGCGACCCGGCTTTTGAGCGCTCCCGCCGCCTCCTCCTCCTCGACACCCCCGGCCACGGCAAACTGCGCCACTATGCCACCGCCCAACTGACCTCGGCACAAAGCGTGCGCGGCATCATCTTCGTCGTCGACGCCTCCGCCATCGCGGAAGAATCAGGCCTCACCGAAGCTTCCACCTACCTCCACGATATTCTCCTTCTCCTGCAAAAGAGGCATAATTCTGCTACATCAAGTAAACCCCCCCGCGCTATTCCCGTTCTCGTCGCCGCGAACAAACTCGACTTGTTCACCGCGCTCCCCGCCAATCTGGTCAAAATACAGCTTGAAAAGTGCATCACGGGTGTGCGGGCGAATCGCGCTAAGGCGTTGCGTGATGCGGGTGCTGCGCTGAGCGGCGGGGAGGACGAGGTGGATGAGGAGAGGGAGTGGCTTGGGGCTGGCGGGGAGGGACCGTTTGAGTTTGCGCAGATGGGGGAGATTGGGTCGAGTGTGGAGGTTGTTGGGGCGAATGTTTGGAGTGGAAAGGAGGTTGGAAAGGTGGATGGGTGGTGGGAGTGGATTGCGTTGTATTTGTGAGGGAGGGGGCTTGATAAGGGGGATGATATCCGATTGGGTAAAGTAATTAATGTTTAGAGTTCGTGTAGGTGAGAAAATTAACATTTACGAGGTGCTTATCAAATTAATAGAGTTTCAATGGCTGCATTGTGCTGGATGTTGAGGAGGGTGGGTCTTGGTCATGATGTGCTTACATCATCTTATTTCAATTGTTAGGCCTGCCGAACGTCACGTCTTGCTTACTATAAATCGTTTGCTAGCCGCACATTCATTTTTCATTTCACGTATACTTCATTTGGATAATATCGCGCAAGCAGCATGCAGAGCACATGCCATAGGCTAACAAGCACGTGAGCAGTTATATATCGATTGCCAGAGGGCTGGTGATGGACTGAAGTGAGAGAATGGCAAGCAGGATGTGAGATCCGAGTGGTATAAGTATCGTGAGAAAGTATGGAATTTTGAAGGCCACACACTTTCTCACACAGTCAATATCGATTCACTGACCTTGCAACACCTTTCAGTCTTTAGACTACAGTTTACAACTCTACATTTACTACATCTTTTAGTCACGAGACGGCAACTTGCAACAACCAACCATGTCTCAAAGCTTGCTACAACCGTCTTCTCCATACGCCATAGGATCTAGGGAGTATTTTATCGCATTTCATGATTTACTTATGCCACAAATACAACAGATGATGATGGATGGAGAACTTGCGAAAAAGACGACAGCTGAAGACAAAAAGAAAAAGAAAGGGGCCAAGGAGTTGAAGAAGGCTGAGAAGAGTAAAGTAGATGCAACAAATGCTCTTGCGCCAGTGGACAACTCTCCTCCTGCAGCTGCACCGCCCAAAGTCCCAGCCTAGAGGCCAAAGTCACCAGCAACTATAGGCTGTTTGATCTATCACCTAAAAGATCTCCCAGATCTTTATGCTGCAAAAGTTAAGTTCTCCGTTGAAGATATCAACAAAGTTTAGAAGCCAGTGTATGCACGAAAATTACGAAAACAAGCATGGAATAAACTTCACGAGACGGAATTCCAGAACTTCAAGGACATTCTTGCAACAAAGGCTTCGAGCAGCACTACTCCTGATTCCCTAATCGTTCCTTCTCAGGGTCTCGCCGATTCTTCTAAAGCAAAATTGTTACCTAGAACAATTCGCTTGACGACGAAGCAGTCTGGACATGAAGAGTTGCACCTGAAGTGCACTATCCTGGCTGTGTTTAGTTTTACGGGTCAAAATATCAATTTGGGCCTATACCGCAAGAGTCTTGATGTGTTGATTCAGGACCGCTTATTCAACAACACTATTAGTCATCATGATAGTAGGCTGAAATCCGGCAAGAAATCCGTTACCATCGACCCCCTCGTTAAAGGCTGTCGCGAATTTCTGGACGACGATATCTCTTCTCGGCCTTCACCATGTTATCATGCCTATTTTCGTAGTACACCCACTTTCGATTCCAAATGAAGTCTTGTCAATATGAACTTTGAGCTTGCGGCTATTACCCCTGATACAAATAAGACAGTAGTAGATCTGCTGTTCAATGTCTTCAGTACGAATATTTGTGAGGACAATATGGTTCGTTTACAAGGTTTGATAGCTGATCTGCTCACTGGTGTTTACGTTGTTCGTACATATGCACGTAAGGATGACAAGGCTAATAGCGGCGACGACCCCAAAACCAACTGGGATATACCATTTCCGATCTGTAATATCAAATTTCATAAGGATATTATGAAGTAGAACGGCTGCGTGGATCCATTCAAACACTACAAGAAGAGTAAGGCTGGAATTGAATTAGTCTCGTTAAGTTCAATAGCTAACAATACCTTGCAGATTACAACGAAGATAAAGACCTGAAATATCCCTATCTTCCCCTCGCTGGCGACAATTCAGGTGGCTGGTTCCCGCTAGAAGCCATTAAGCTTGCTAACAAACCCTTTCCCTGCAGCACTTTGTTTGCCCCTGCGCTCAAGGCCAAGACCCTGGATAGGCACCTTCTCGAAGAAGGAAAAAGTGGCGATGAAGCCATGAAACAGCTCGGTAACAAAATCTTCAGCGGCTTGATAGCATCAAGAAAGTTCAACATGGTAAGTCGACGGGTAGTCAAAATCTATGGCGTTGTGCTAACAAGTTCATAGAATGGTATTGAGCAAGATGCTCTGGCCCTGTTTAGAGACAATACTAAAGCTGGACCTTACCATGTTGAGGGTATGGATCCTGTCAGTTTTAGCTTCGGGCCTTGCAAGCACCAGCGGTATGGTGAATGCCATCTTTGAGGCAACTTGCTGCTCCCTGATACGACCTTTCCTAGTCAATCATTGTCTACCTTCTCGTCTTCTACGTATCCCTACCCCTACCCGAAAAACCTTCCAAGCTATCGCACATTAGACCTGTCTTTTTGATGACGATTTTCTATTCTTGTTCTGCATGCGCTTTGATCAACGAACTTTATTTCCCGCACTGAAGTCATCCTGTTTCCAGGTTCACGTTCTATCTTACGTCGGCATTTTGCTAGCTTTACCTAATACACTTATTCCCCTGTCCCTTATTTTCAACTCCTTGCCTCCTTCCTTATAATAACTGGCGTGAGTAAGTTGCTGGTAGCGAACAGCTTTGTTTCGTTTGCCGACATCCAGCGAAAACAGTCAACCATGACGTTGACAGTACGGGTCCACTGCTCCGAATCCTGTTGATGTCTCACCGTATATCCCCTAATCGACCCGACAAACTGGTAGCTTCGAGATGTGTGGTGAGCTGACCGCATCTCAAAATAGCTTTAGCTCCACCATTCGGTCATGAGCCCATTAATAATTGCTCCATCCATCCCGTTGGATACCATGACCGACAAACCACCGTCTTGCAAACAGACCTTACCTACACCGTAAGCTGACTTCCCCCCTTCCAAACCCTTCATCATTCGTTGCTTACCTCAAGTCAGCCTTGAAGGCAAATATCCGAACTTTTTACAACGCCGCAACTGGTCTCGTTCCGTCCCCTCCGCATCCTTCCCGTCAAACTTGTTCGCTGGGCAGGCACGGAGTAAAGGAAAATGCCTACCACACCATATCACCACGCATACACTATCCTAACCTACCTAATACCTGATCCGGCCTACTGGGACCGGCCCCTTCCATTTCTCACCTTTTTCCCTTTCCACTTTTTTTCTGCGTCCATCTCCATGCCAAAAAAGGCCGCAATCTAAACCCCGGGTAGGCTTGCTAAATCCTAATCCACAAGTTCTTGACTGCATGTGTACAACGTCCCGCTCATCTACATCTACCGTAAAAACACGTTTTCGTACCCCCCTCGCTTCCCGCTTTCTGCCCGGTCGGCCTCTTGACACGAAATGGGGTTTTTCGTTGGAACCGGGGGTAGGTAGGCGGAGGTGGGGTGGGATAGGTAGGTATTTAGGCGTTTTACAAGGATGTCGTCGGGGTTGCATGGTTCTGAATACTCGCCACACCCCCAGCCAACGCAAATCGCTTCCAAGTCTTGGCTTTTCGAGGCCGAACAGGGTCTTGTTTGCGGACTTGGGTTGGGAAGTCTGGAGGACTACACAAGGATAGCGAGATTTTTACTTTCGGGGGGAGGGGACATGGGTATATTGTATACGATGGGTGTTTGGGGGCTGAGGGTGTGTGTTCGGCAGCGGTGGAGAAGTACAGGGTGCGTTAACGTGGTGAGGGGTTATCTTGGTTGGGTGGAGGGGTAGGCGATCATGAAGGGATTACTTGGCTTGGGTGTGTGGGTGGGGCGGTCGCGGAATGCGGGAACAAATGTGTGTGTGTGTGTGTGTGGGAGGGTAGGGTAAAGTACATGGGTCGGTGGTGTGGCTAGTGACTTGGATGCATATTATGCAGTCGCTTAGTCTGAGATGAGAAAATGGGGCAGTGATTGTATTCGTACTGGGCATTTCTATCGGGGATTAAGATCATAATGGTGAGTGTTTGCGCGGGTATGTAGAGGCATTTTTTTTACTGGGGGAAAATGGGCCGAGGATGATAGGTCATATTGAGGCTGTGGTGATTGAGTCTAGATATCACATGTCTAAGTCCCCGAACCTGTCGGTTCTCATGTAAGATTCTGATTGTAAGAAATTTGCTGGATAAGAGAAGTGATGACGGCAAAAATCATATTGGAAAATGAACCAGTAAATAGGGTACCAAACTCTTCGACATAGCGATTTCTTTTAAATTTAACAAGTAAAAATTTCATCAACTTTTTCAGAGTGTTGGTACCTTCCTAATTAGGCAACTATATTTGAGTGTCGATTGCAGTGGAGGAGAGGGTGAAGGTATGGATTGTGATTTGAAAATTCATCTGAAAATTCGTTCACTCGAGCATTTGGATGTCGTTCATCCAAAGTATTTCAATGTGTAACCACCAAGAAAATGTTTTGTATGAGGCTGCATTAGGATTAGCCCCCCATGGTGGGGGTCCAATGGGAAATAGTACGGGTAGACGCGGTACAAAGTTTTGATAGTTTTACGACACTTGAACCACGTAACACAACTTACCTTTGCCTCTCTTTACACACCAATTAGTCGTGCTTCTACTGTTCCTAAAAGACCTTTGAACAACGCCATAACACTCCTTGAACTATTTAGACTATCCCTGCCGCAGAAATGTCTACCAAAACACGCCCCGCCATCCCACCAGTGGTCATGGACAGCATAACGCAGCAAATCGGCAACACGCCCCTCGTTCGCCTGAACAAGATTCCACAGTCGCTTGGAATCAAAGCAACTGTATACGTCAAGGTCGAAGCCTTCAATGCCGGCGGTTCTGTCAAAGACCGCATCGCTTTGCGCATGATCGAAGAGGCCGAAAAATCTGGGCGTATAAAGCCGGGAGACACTCTCATTGAGCCAACGTCTGGCAACACAGGTATCGGGCTTGCGCTGGTGGCAGCAGTAAAGGGCTACAAGACTATCATCACCCTGCCTGAAAAAATGAGTCCGGAAAAGGTTGCTGTCCTGAAGGCGCTAGGTGCCGAGATCATAAGAACACCAACAAGTGCGGCATGGGACAGCCCCGAGAGCCATATTGGTGTAGCGAGAAAACTGGTGAAGGAGCTCCCGAACGCACATATCCTTGATCAGTACTCAAATCCTGACAACCCGCTCGCACACGAATACGGCACAGCAGAGGAAGTCTGGACGCAAACTGACGGCAAGGTCACATGCTTAGTCGCTGGTGCTGGTACAGGAGGCACAATCTCTGGCCTTGCCAAAGGTCTAAGGAAACACAAGCAAGATATCAAGATTGTAGCAGCAGATCCTCATGGCAGCATCCTTGCCCAGCCTGAATCGCTAAACCAGGAGCATATAAATGAGGGCTATAAGGTGGAAGGAATCGGCTATGACTTCATTCCTGATGTTTTAGATCGAAAGGCTGTGGACAAATGGTACAAGACGGACGATCGTACGTCCTTCCAATATGCTCGACGATTGATCTCAGAGGAGGGTATTTTGTGCGGTGGAAGCAGTGGCAGTGCCATGGCTGCTGCAGTCGAGGCTGCAAAGGACCTCAAATTAGGCAAAGATGACATTATGGTTGTCATTTTGCCAGATTCAATCCGAAGCTACCTCAGCAAGGTACGTGGCCTCATCAAAGCGCACAAACTTTACATACTAACATCATAATAGTTTGTGGACGACGACTGGCTCGCAGCCAACGATCTTCTCCCTAACACACCAACACTAACCCCCAACTCCAATGTCGCCCAACAATCAATATCACGCCGTGACTCCATCACCAAAAAGGACTCATTCCAAGGCGCCACCATCGCCGCCCTCCGCCTCAAACCCGTAACAACCATCCCCTCCAACTCCCCCTGCAGTGAAGCTATCGAGACCATGCGCGAAAAAGGCTTCGACCAACTCCCCGTAAGCACCTACTCCCCCACCGGCAAAGCCCGCCTCGTCGGCCTCGTAACCCTCGGCAACCTCCTCTCCTACATCGCCTCCGGGCGCGCCAACCCCAAATCCCCCGTCGAATCCGTAATGTTCGATTTCCGTAAGCTCAACGAGGTCGTGCTCGACCTTGGGCGCGTGCACCTTGACCCCCAGCGCAACAAAATGGAAGTGCCCCGCAACGAATTTGTGGAAATCACAAAGGATACGAGTCTCAGTGATTTGAACAAATTTTTTGAGTGGAATAGTGCGGCGGTTGTTACGGAGAAGGTGGAGGAGGAGATTAGGGCTGTTGCGGTGGTTACGAAGGTTGATTTGTTAACGTGGATGGTTAGGCAGGGGGGGTTGAATGGGAGTGTGTAGGTGGTGTTGATATCAGTGAATAGTACTAGATCGCGAGATTGGGCTTTAGTGTGTGATTGGAGTAACGTTGCATGATAGAACGATTTATAGCATGGGAGTTAAGCGTTTTTGATCCACGGAGGTCTGTTTTTAGGAGGTGATTAAAGAAAGCCTTGTTAGAGTTGCATTGCCTGTTGGGAATTGTGTTTTGAAGACCTCAACATCTTGTTGGAAAGTTCGCTTTGGAGATAAGTGGCTTGTGAACTTTACTTGGAGCTCTGACTGCGAGCCAGGTCCTTGTGAATTGAACCAGCAATCTGCATATAGTAGAAATTCAAGTTGTCGAACGTGATGTACGTTGTCGCTTTAGCATTGGCCTATGTATTAGCGGCATTCTAAGGCTCAAATGTTGGTTGGACTCTCTTCAATTGCGTTACAGATCTTGTATCATAGCCTTCGCCTCTTTCAACATCCTCAATCACTTACATATTGTCATCACGTTCCACTTCAAATTGTTCCACATCGTTCCATACGCTTTGATTCAATAGGCAAAGTGTAGAAAAATATTACAGAAATCTGTGAGTAGGCTTCAATCTCTACGTCTGCCCGCTTCGATTGTTTTTCTTTGTGTGCAACTGCGCTACAAGGATAGCAGAACTGTGATTTTCGAAAGCAATTTTGTCGTTTAGGTAGGTTAAAAATTGTTTCAGTATAGTAATTCAAGTATGCTCATGAAACCGGGTTACACCTCATTGTTTCTTTGCTCTTGGTATACGTTTATAAGTTTATTGTGTTCTTGTATAGGTTTCGAAGAGGAATGATGCGCAAATGGATGATTTGACTATCTCTACATTCATCTTCCGACGATACTTAGAGCCTATTAAAAATACTTAACTTGGATACAGTATTTAGTAGCCACTTTATAAACACTAAAAGCTTCAGTCGCTGCTAGGGGCCTTTTGAAAAGACCGGCAGTAGTTCATAGGACTATTCAGACCTCTCACGTGACTACTCGTCCTTAATCCAGCAAATTCCATTGCGTTGCCTAGGTACTCTCAGCCTACCGCTCTCAATCGTAAGACAATGTAAGCCTAGTGCATGCAACGAAAATTTAGCCTGTCCAGTCACGTCTTGATCCTCCACCGTGTCATCAATCTACAACGGTATGTGGCGCCGCCATTTGCCTTCAAATTGACTTTCTGACATGCACTAGACAAAATGAGCAAGATAATTCAACCACCAGTGCATCCGCTCAGATCCTGAAGTACGCTTTTATCTACTCAGCCCTGCCCCACAAATAAGGGTACATCTTTGACATACCGAGGTAGTTTACGATATATCATACCTTTTTTTTCTTCCATATAGCTCCCTAAATATGATACTAGAGTTTTCCGCTACTTTCATTGGCATCTTAGCCGCAGGAGGCAGAGTGGTCAAGGTTCTTGGGCCAACTGTTTCAGCACTTGCCCACGCGCCCCAGCACGCGATAATAATCTATACTGAGGTTAGAAATGCACAAATAGTTTTGAACGAAATAGGTATACTAACGCGGCAGCGTCAAGAGCTCATCCAGGCCGATTAACTTATAGCAGCTATCTCTGACGGAGTATTTTTGTTTTCCGAGCTTCAAGATCTTATAAGTTCCCTAGGGGATCCCAAAGACTACGTGCTGAAACGCGCACGATGGGCGAATAGTAAAAAGCAGATCAAGGCACATGGGCCTAGACTGTGGGGTTTCAAGACATTCATGACTCCAAAAGTGCATTGACGAAGCCATGCTGCCGGTCCACTTAAACATACAAGTTTTCAGTGAAGTTCGCCTTGCCACATTCCCCAGACTTATCGATGAGCATTTGCGAAATGGAGATTTATTTTCCATAAATCATTCGAGTTCATCAATCGCCACACCGACCCAAGCCCATCAGATTAAGAACATAGAATTTTTTTCTATAATGATTGTGGAAAACCATCGGCACTTGGGAAAAAAAGACATCTACAGGGGTGAGCAGTGCATTGGCTGAAATGAACAAAGAGGATGAGACTTCGCTGGACAAGACGTTCTCTGATCTTGTCCGAAAAGGGGAAAGTTTGAGAAGATATAAGCAAACTTAAAGCTTGATAAGTAAACTAAAGATATGTAAACCACTAAACGGTTTCTAGAACGGTTGGACGAAAGTCGTAGAACTCCGGATTTCATTAATGAAAGTTTATAATTTCCTGATCCATTATTCTTTCCAATCCTAACACAGATCCAAAAATAAATCGTGCCATTATGTAGTTCTTCCATAACTCTACTGTAACTGCGATTTTTGGGTTGAAGATTTGTCTACTACCGAAAGTTTTCAAGATAGATTAGGAACGTAATAGAGTGACGAATAAGTCTTAACACAGCCTCAGTAAATTTACCATTATTTACCCCACGGGGAAGCTCTCGGACCGTTCTCTTGAAGCATATTTATTCTGTAGAAAATAGTCTTTGAAACCGGAGTGACTTCTAATTGTAGTCTAATCCTTGAACTATTCCTCTATGTATTACCCTCCATAGTGATTACACGAAGATCACATGTTCACTGTGGTTCTTATATAGTGTAATTATAATATAGGCCAACACCATTGAATAGGTACATATTTTAGACTCATCGGAAAAGGTATACAAGATTACTACCCAAAACGTCTTTTCACTTCAATGTTCGCCAAAAACTACGTAAAAGATCCAACACTCTCCTTCCCCAAGTCGAAATCGTGTTTCTATTCTCTACCGTGCGTGTTTTGTTTCAGGCTCAGCTCTCTCAACTTTGTATACCTATTCCTACACTATGCCTCTTACATTGGAGCCTCCTAAATAAATTATGCGATCAGCTCAAACACATCAAGTGCGGTTGTAGAACCATCTGCTGGAATCTCAAAGTGTACGCCACCAAGAGTACGTGACAGAAGTTGTGCTGCGTCAATGACTCTTTGTACCCTTTTATCATTGTCTTTACCAATGACAAAAACTTCTTGATCTTCTCGAACTTTAGCCCAATCGAGGTGGCTAGTGACCTCTTGTAGATAGCGGACTGACGACTCAGAGGAGACATTGTACACTAATATAAAAGAAAGAGCGTGTTTCATTCTCCAGGTTGCTTTGGGTAAGTTGAGATATTTAGGGTTTGTCACCAGTATGTCTATTTTGAATGCACTGCCGTCGCAGCGAAAGCCAGAAAGACGATAGCTCTTTTCATAGTGTGTCTGAGCCCAACTTGATGACATAAAACCAATTGAAATCTGTGTAGTTCAGTAAAACTCTTGCTTCAGGAAATGCGATTGTACTGAGTGATGTTGTACCTTGTTGGCCAAATCTTGCACATGAGCACTGGCATGTCCAATCATGACCAAAGTTTTATCTGTTTCCCTCCTGCTCGAATAAAACAATGGGTCCTCGAAGCTCCTGTTCTCAGTAGGAGTTTCGTGGACAGTCATGTCACTTGTATCTATGTTCATGATGGTTTCTACTTCCACATTATCTTCGCGAAACCGATAATGTTGCATGTTACTAATATCTTTGCAGAAAATTGGAAGGGCAATTGCTGAAACTGAAGATATGTCGGAGAGACTGATGTCCGAAAGGAACGTCCACGCATGTGATCGGACGACGGAACTGCGGAACGAGGCGTCTATATCGAAATTCTTTGCTTTGCGGTACACCTTAGAGGCCATGAGGACTTTCTCAAATTGAGAATCGGTTAGGCTGAATAATGGAATTGTGGAAGCATCTTCGTTTATAGTCTCCATTCGCAAGTTATGCATATTTCCAGTGACCGTGTTAGTAGTTATGACACTTTCAGGTCGAGCAGTGCGAATGGATTCCTCCACACCAAGCCCAGTTTCTAGACGAGCGAGGCGCATCGAAAGTTCGCGGTTACTGCTAAGGAGAACCGAGGTGATTGCGAGAAGTTGACTATGGCTTCGATTGGCTTCTCGATCTGACTCGCTTCGCTTTAAATCAATCTACGATCAATATCAATTGTCACAAAGACTTACCATTGTAATATATTCAGCATAATAGTGATAGAGCTCTTGAAGCACTGCATGCGCGATCGTATCGACGCGAATTTTCCATCGTTGCGCAACCACTGCAGTCGATTCACAGCTCCGATTCCACCTTTGTGCAGTTTAAGGGCAAGTGCTTCGAGCTCAGAGAATAACAGCACCCCGTCTGTGAGAGTGGCAACCAATTGGTCAACCTGGATTAACTGCTTTCGTTCTTGAGGAGATATTTCGAGGTCGTCCAGATATCCATGAAGCGCAGAAAGGATGGTACGCATTTGATTGACCTCCGAGAGAACCGCAGCGGCGTTCTTTGTAGCGTCTCCGAACGCTGCAACAGCAGGACTCAGTATTTGGGCGACCGTGCCCGCTGCCGCCAATATACCAATAATGGCAGCAGCAGTTTCTAACGCCATTTTGATGTTGAAATAGGTGTTTTGAGGTCACCGACAGCCGGGCAGCTTCGAAGTTGAAGCACTTTCAAGTATGCAGCCAAGGCTGAAACTCAGCCACCACCATTAATCGGCTGAAATACTGTACACGCTCAATCAGAATCATTGCCATAACACTGCCACAGCACTGCCATACATGATGCGCTGGAGGCCATGTATTCAGAAACCGCCCAAGACGACTGGCAATGGTGCTGGTATGAAGATGAAGCAAACCAGGTGCAAATGCTGCCTTTGTGCACCCACGACGTCGCCCTCCCAAGCCACATACTCAGCCTTGCTCTTCCGCACTTAACACACAATACGCAATTCAAGCCAACCAGAAAATTGAAATATATGGGCCTCCATGGAAAGCCCTCATCTCTTTTTGCACCTGCCACTAAACCAAGTACTCAACGTTGATTATGCAACCCCACAGATAGTCTAGCCACTGAGCCAAGTCAAAGTTTAGAATGAAAGCATGATATTAAACGTTACCGGTGGACTATACTGATCCACATGTGATAAGTAGACCAGAAAAGGCCTGAGAGTATATCGCTCTGCGCTGGCGAAACTCTGGCTGTAAAGACACTAAAGAGTGCCGAACCGCAATCATATAGGTCCACTGAAGCGAGTGCATGAAGTTGCAACTCAAGCCTCCATATCCTCTCCGAGAATGCACCCGAGTAGGATGAGCATTTACCTCAACCCCCAACCTCTACACCTCCCCAAGACTCCGCTCAAACAACTCCGTCACTGCCAAATCAAATCAGCCCACCATGTCCGCTTCCATGCAACAAAAACCAAACCCCAAAAAGAAGTCAAGAAAAGGAGAAGAAATAGGAAATAGAAAAAAGACTTACTCGTCAAGCCATCAAGCAAAAACCCACTCAAAAGGACCTTGGCATGCTCAAACCTCGAAATCTCCTCCGCACTCAACAGCGCATTCGCCTTCGCCATGATGCCCCTAAAATGCGCCAAAAACTTGACCCAAGCACGCGTCACGCGCTCAACAAGCACATCCTCCAACAGCCCGCCCTTGAGGCCGCCTTCATCAAGGCGCATCGCATACGTGGGGACGCTAGCCTGAATAGCACGCTGGAAACGGACCGAGGCGCTGTACAAGAGGGCGATGTGCGGGGCGAGGGACTCCCAGAAGCTGATGAGGGCGAGGAGGGCGACGCGGCATGAGGCTGCGGTGCGGATGTTGGGCGAGGCGTGGCCGGGGAGGTTGCAGATGCGGCAGGTCATGGTGACGGGGCGGGCGAGGAGGTTGAAGGTCGTTGGGAATGGGGGGATGGAGCGGGCGCCTGCGGGAGTCATTTCGCGGACGGCGGCGGCGAGGACGCTGAGGGATTGGCGGATGAGATTTGTAGAGTCTTGCGTGGATGAAGACATTTTCGCTATGGTGTCAGTTGTGCTTTGGGTGGGTGTTGATGGGTTAGTAAATGTACGTTGTGCAGCTGTTAAGTTGGAAGTCGAAAGTTGAGTGATTGAGCTGTACGTTGAAAATCAGGCATGTAGGAGATATATAGCCCCACTACTAAATGAGGCGTGAAATGTGAGTAAAGAAAAGTAGCAGTGACTGAGGAATAGGCGCATTATAGACAATGGACTGGAGACATTCACTAAGAAAAAGTGGAGCATCACAGAGTGAAAGCGACTGATCTTTCTGGAAGGTGCGCACTTACTCCATTCGCGTTTTCTTCGAAATAAAATTCTGCATTTATTGTACGAGTGAAAAGAAACGCTTGTTCTTCAAGGCAACGATTCGACGGTAACGAAACACTTACCCGGTACGATAGTGATCAGGTATATTAGTGTATGATAGAGTCTTATAGGACCCTCTTTCGTGAACATCGATGGTGCGCCATTTTGCGAATACACTCTTACAGAGAGCTATTGCTGTAGCGGTTTTCGACGTGAACGTTTGCAGGGAGTATTCTACACCTGCCCCACCGGCATACCAGGGCTACCATGCCGCTGATCTAAATGGTCATAATTGAGCTCGAACTCTCTCTGCAAATACGTTAGCCAGCTATCCGCCTCCTCACTCGGGTATTGCGAAACTTACCCTCTCTCGTCTCCAGTTGTTCACGTCAAAGAAAAGATACCATCCACGTTCTTCCTTTGCCGAAAGCCTAACTGGCGAAGGTAGATCTGGGTCTTTCATCATCCATTGTTGCAACTTCATATGCCATCGCCAATCACGGTTATATAGCTCTTGCGCTGCAACTTCCTGCATAATGTCTCGCGGGAACTGGTAGAAAATAGCAAGAACCGTCTCAGACGTAAAATTGGCCATCTTGGTGTGAAGTGGAGGAATATTTGTGACCGTATATGCTGCTGGTAAGGTGAAATCTGGTGGTATTATAGGCTTGGCGTTCGATTCTACAAATGGTGATCCAAAGGTGGGATGCAGGGGAGAGTTACTATACAGTTAGTGACAATTTAGTTCAAGTCTGACAAAACTGAACTTACTCTGGTCGACCCAAATCGAGGCCTAAAACAGTGAGATCCTGGCCCATGGCGAGAGAAGAATAATCAGGACTTTCTAGTGGTATCATGGTGAGCAGACCAGGTAAGCCATATCGCTCCGAATCTGTCATTTCTGACAGTCTTTTATATACCAGTATTTGGTTATTGGAAGAACCGCCGTTCTCACCGAAGTTAGAATCAAATTGGCCCTGTTGTGATCGTTGTCCGACGGTACCGAGCTCGCCACCTGTCCGTAGGCCGATCTGAGGACCGAGAAATCCTAGATTGCCTGGGGGCTGTGTTGCTCGTTGGTTGCTCTGGAAAATATTAGTAATAATATTAATTGATATATGAGTTTCATACATCTTGCGGTGTTGATCGGAGGTTCTCAAAAGGTGTTCGTGATGCTGACTTGATTAGTCGTGTTTTAGTCATTAAATCGCTCTTTCCTCACCCGCCCCTGGCAAACTCCTCCCACCGACTGTAGGATTCAACGTCCGTTCCTGTTGACCGTCTGTTGGGCTGGGAAGGCCGTTGCGTGTCTGTCCTAGTCCTGGGAATGCACTCGCATTTCCATTTCCGCCAAACGCAGCAGCATTCTGTATCAACCCGGCTCTTCTATCTGGTCCAATTTCGCCGGCAGCGCCGCCCAACGGTGGAAATTCCTCGATGTTGCCTGTCTGCGGCTGCACACCGCCAGAAAGCTGGCCGACCCCTCCTTGACCACCGAACCGATAATCATCGCCAGCGCCGGAAAACTGGCTCTGCCCAGAGTCGTCATGTCCTTGATTCTGAAGTTGTTGATTTGTCGCCTGGCCAGCCTGCCCTTGTTGTAGTCCTTGACCTTGTGGTCTTCCTATTGTCTGTTGTTGGGCCCCGGTTCGGAGGGTTGGATTCGCCCACATTTGCTGTGCTGTAGTATTCTGCTGCGTTTGTGGAGCACCTGATAATGAAGGAAATTCCTCGAGGTTGAGTGGGGTATGAGGCTGCGACCCGGTCATAGCTTGCGCAAAGCTTGATCCATTGGTTCGTGCCTGGGGGTTTGGCAAACCGCCCATCGCTCCCCCAAACGCCCATTGGGATGCGCCTGCTATATATCATGTAGTGAGCACTGAACTGTGCAGAGAACCTGCGCGATCTTGGGTCTCCTCACCTAGCTTGCCATTTTGTAACCGGTTTGTGCCAAGTGGAGCACCACGATTCGCATTCTGTTGATTGTTGAACATATTTGCAGGTATATTTCTTAGACTTTGCGTGCTTGGTCCTATGTGAAAAAGAAGTATTAGCATGGTGACAACAATGCAGTGATTGATATACAGTTAAGATGCACACTGAAGCTGTTACTGGGGCGACCAAGAGGGACGTACCTGGGCGATTCATGCTGTACACTAGCGTACCGGTTTATATACGTTTCTCTCTGATTTACTTTGCGTCGAGCTCACGATCCAGGGTTGGGTTCTCGTCGCGCAACACGCGACGTGGTTCAGTCGAAGTCCATGGAAGCTGCTGCAAGCCAAGCCACTAGTTCCGTTGCGGCCTAGACTAATAAATGCGATCTGCGGGGGGACATCGGACGCAATGGTTCACGGCCATGGATTGCGCCATACATGCATTGTTAAATAGGCAAGTGGTTTCATAGACCATGTTAGGTTTGTTGCCTACGGTGCGCATAGTGGCACCTCTCGAGCATTACATAAAATAGTCAACACCTCGCAAAACGACGGGTATCGTAACGCCCCGTGACATGCTTCCTCCCCATTAACTAAGCGCCAAGTCCTTATAGACCGAATACTACCTAAAAGGCGCATGGGAATGCATGGGAATGCTTTTATGCTCCAAACCTCCCCCTTCAAGGACCTTGTTGAAATAGATGCGACATGTCTGCCTCGCCATTGATGCCAAAGAAATTGAACCTAGTCAAACGTTAGCATCTGGTGATAGAATTCGACCTCGATGAAACTTACCAGTCATCGACGTTGAGACTCATTGGTACAATCGGGTTGTGCCTACTGCCAGAGCTATTGCTCCATGCGTCGTCTTGTGCGCCGTGTTGTTGCTGGTTCTGCGACATCATCTCCATCTGCTGCGCCCAGGCCTGTGAGTTGTGGTCAATCCCACCCGACATCCCCATGGCCGATTGCAGCGGTTGTGTGCTTGCCATCTGTTGTTGCGGCTGTATATTTCCATTTTGGTGCATTGGAAGGTGTGGTTGGCTCAATGCAGGATCCACAAGACTATGATTTGCCCCAGGGGATATCTGCGGGAAGTGAACCTGCGTATCGGCTGGAAATAATTGATCTGGCTGAAAGTTTTGCCAAACCTCCTGGCTTATGTTGGGTGTGTCGCGAGTAACCAGAAATAGATCCGGGGGAGTTCCGGGATAGGAATAGGAGGGATTGAAGGGCGTTGTTGGACGCGTGCCCGACCGTGAAGGGCCCATGAAGGCGTCGTGATTCTGTCGATTCATCTGGGGAGATCCTGTTGTCATATTCGGCATCGCTTGCTGCTGAGGCGGCAATTCACGTGAGGGTGTGACAGCAGGTGTCTGTGGCCTCGATCGTTCGTACGACACTTGAGGAGCCGGAGGACCGTTCGCAGTTCGGTACCCTAGATCCATGTCGTCAAATTTTCTCTTTGGGGCTTCAGAAGCCGGTTTAGGTGGTGGCGGGGGAGGACCAGAAGCTTTGTTTTTCTTGTGATTCCTACCAGCGGCTTTCTGTAACTTCTCCTCGAGGTGTTTGTTTCCCAAGATAGACTCGAAAAGGGTATGGACCATCTTTGCGACCAGCCATACTTTGGATACCTCTTTCAGTGCATCCAAACATATCGTTATCCGCTGCTCTGTTGCTGTAACTATCGACTTGTTGGACGACTTCATTTGATAGACATGCATGATCAAGGCCGAGAAAAGACTGTACACGATGAAGGCTGGGGTGTACCGTATCTGGTCGTACTTCTTCAAGTTCTCGATGATAGCAGTGATCATAGCTGCAGCCTGGTAGGCAATATTCCTGCTGGGATAAGCATGTTCTTCCCCAAATCCATCTAGGTTGTTGGCCTTTGGAGATCCCGCGGGCGGCATGTGAGCGCGGTGTAGTAGACATAGAGTAGTGCTGTCATGGTCAGTTCAAAATTCAGTTGATCATCGTCATACGTACTAATAATTTGCATGCAATAAGGCCGCCCAGAAGTGATGGCGCGACCGATCCCACTGCACTTCCGGCGGGCAATGTTGCAACCAATCCGCAAGTGCCATGTCACTGTGGGTGAGGTCTATTGCATTTGCTCGGCGGTGTTTGGAGGCTACTGAGTACTGCTGTGAAAGTACCAAACCCATGATTTCGCTCAACTTGACGTAGTTGATAAAGAACTGAACATGCACCGGATCCGGGCCAAACTCAGCTGCGTAATCAGTCTCGTCGTCGACGAAGTCATCTTCACAAACCATCTCCACATCAGAATCCTCGGGGTCAATGGCAACTGGTCTACCGAGGGCGACAGCTACTGATCGGTCTCGGCTGTAAAGCGTCCACCAGATGCGCTTCCATAGTCGCTTGTCTGATCGACTGAGTTGTGATCCCTCGACACTGCGATGCATGCCTGAGCCTTGGGCTACAACAATGGCAACTCTCGTCCAATAGAATACGTTCTTAGTGACATCCTCGGGGCCTTCCCAGTACCAGCCCATGAGGATGAGCGCCTGTACAATGGTGACTCGGTCGTCTTCAAAATTTGCATCATACAACGCCTTTGCACGCTTGTAGAAGGTCATTGCTGCAGGCGTAGTAGATCCACTTGAGTCCATGAGTTGAGCATTGTTACATACTCGCGAACCAGCCAGCAATATGGCCTGTAGAAGCAGCAAGGAAGGAGGGTTTTTGGGATCTCGATACTGGCGCATGAAGCGGCTGCGGTTAATGACTGGAACCACGGGCGCAACCCATGTAAAGAAGGCATCGACTAACTCGTCACAGAGTGCACGTGGAGGAAGCAGGAAGGCACCGCGTTGGTGCAGTATTTCGATCTCCATATTGTCCATTTCATTTGACCGGGCTTTGGTGCCTCGTATACTCTCAGGCAGGGGATAGTGGACAACATCGCTGTTGCCGTAATGGTCATGGACGAGCAGAGACAAGTTAGAGGACTCTCCCAGGTATGCGACACGGCCAGCTTCTTTGATGGGTGCCCTGGCAAACTTTGGCTTCATGAACTGCACATAAGTTCCATTATGGCTGGCCTGTTGGGCAGCATATCCACTGGGGACGGTGGTAGAGGGCGTGCCCTCTTCTGAATTGTATACTGTTGTTTTGTCGATGATTTCGGCAGGCGTGCTAACAGGAGAACGGTCATCGCTATCGCCTCGCTCACTGTGAAGTGGTTAGCGGGGCAGGTTCACAGTATGCAACAGGTACAGCATCCCAGGACTCCCTACCTGGGTTCCTCTTTGGTGCGCGTCGTTGTCGTCTTCTTGCGCTTGGGTGCGGGGATGCGGCACTCAATGGAGAAGGCGGTACAATTTGTGCATGGAATGCCCAATGAGGCGGCGTCGCATCGAACCTAATCGGCTGTTATGGGATGCGTCGACGATATGGCTGCTCGGTAGCATCAAGATTACTTACCTTCCTTGCGTGACATGCTGTGAGTGGTGGTTAGCTATTTGTCTTCAGGTTGACCGAGGTGCCGAGGCTCATCAAGCAGCACACGTCGATATACACCAAGCCCGCAGTTGGTCATGCTTTGGCGTGGGGAATCGCGCGAGGATAGAGAGGAAGGAGATAAGAAGTAGCATAAAGACTTACTTTCGCATGCCCTACTTGCGCGCTGCCGTCTGAAAGAGGGATGGCCTGGAGGAACGGATTGCGAGGCAGAGGGGCTGCAGTCTGTGAGTATCCATCCGTCTTCATCCCAGCGCACCATGACCTACGAGAGCGGTGCTCCACTGCCGGGCTGCGCAGCCAGAGCCTGTTGCGCTACAGGCCCTGTATTCGCCATGAAGGAGTGTTCACCAGACATGATGGCCGAGGCCTGCTCTGCTTGCTACAGTTGTCGATGGTCGGGCTCGTGTTCTGGTGTCTGTTCGAGCACGCGTTGCACCTTGACTGTCTATGGGCGCGGGAGAGGCACCCACTAGCGCATCTCTACCAGGAACGTGAAACAAATGCTTACTTCTTCCCTTTTGTCAATGGATACATGCAACCTTTAGGAGACCTGTCACTTTCTCGACATCTCATGCATTTCAAGTCAAACTACCTACAGTAGGAGTAGGTACTGGGTAGATTGAACAACTTCCTTCTAACCCACTATCTCATTACAGTAATTAGGTACCCTGGCAACCTGCTACTCATATTGCAACAGCTTCTCTTTGTAGCCTAAATGCCTCCAACTTGACTGTCTTATTAGGCGGCGAAACATACTCCAGTTTTACATCCCCCACCGCATCCTTGACAACCTCCTCTTCAGAAACAAAGAGAAAATTCTGATGCTCTATAGGATCCAGGCTAACCTTTGTATCCTTGACTTCCATTTCGAAGATGAGTTTCAGCCACGTAATAGGCTCTGCGCGTTTACCGTCGGCGAAGGTGAACTCTGCAACCTTCCTACGAACACGAGTCGCTGTCAGGCCAGTCTCTTCCTTGAGCTCTCGCACAGCAGCGTGCAGGAGTGTCTCGTCTGTATCGTCCACCTTCCCTCCTGGGACTTCCTAAGACTTGTCAATTTCCAAGTGACACTTGCCGAAAACATGAACTTGGGCCAACTAGCTTACCCACGCATTGGGGAACGCTCTCTCATCAGCTGCGCGCTGTACAAGGAGTAGCTTTCCATCCTCATTGAAAACCACTATGCCTGTACAGAGCACATTATACTCTGGATGCTGGCGAAGGTATTCGGTCTCATTGACGGCATATTCTTGCAGAGATGAAGGGTAGTCGAAAGTACGTAACATTTGTGATATGGTTGATGTACAAATGTGGATGTGAAATGCGATGGAAGGCAGCACTCGACTTGCTACCTAGTACGTAATACCCAGGTAGTACAGCTTATATACGTGCCGCAACTCTAGTCTGATGCCTAGAAAATATGTAGCATACACTAATCGTTACCGGTAACCATTCAAGTCTAGGCTCAGTTGCAATGCGAGAGCAAGCGCCAAGATGTTCATCACGTGTACCCAAGCTAGTTTCGCGTGTGCGCACCAAAGCGCGCCACCATCATCTCACTACTTTCGCAAGACCCACGCAAGACCCCTCGCTCTCAACTGCGCACGACCTGACGTTAAATTCTGGTGCAGTCACGACCATCCGCGATAATGCCACGTCCAAAGCGAACCAAGATCACGTCAACAACGGCGCGTCCCCCGAAAATCGCCCCGCCCAAGGAACAGCCCAAACCCACCCCTACCAAGACTACAAAGACCAAAAAGATCGTAGACAATTTCAGCGAAGATAGCGATGGCTTAGTAACCAGAGCGAAGTCAACGCGCCCAAGGAGGAAGATACCGGGGGCAAAGACTCCGGAACCTGTTGACGAGGTAGACCTGGCAATGACAGGTGCACTTCCAGCAACAGAGGATGTGCCAACTCAATTGGAAAAAGATCGTACACCAGCATCGAATGTATCAGGGAGGACGCGGGTAGCACGAAGCACACGAACGTCTGCAAGGCAGACATCACCTTCTGTAGTGGCCTTGGCACCATCACATTCGCCCGCTGAAACTGCGCAAGAGGAGCTGGAACAAGAACGTGAAAGTATTGGTTATGGAGACTTGACCTTCTCGTCATTTGGGTCAGAGTCGCCAGCACATGGAACGCGTCCGCCGTCTGCCATCAAAGTAGGCGCGACACCTGCGCACGAGGCATCGATCCTAGCCTTGACAAATTTCAAGAGAAGGGCAAGACAGCCAAGCTTACTGCGCATGGTGCAACAGAATACAGATGTAGAAGACAACGATCAAAGTGGCCTGGATGACACCGACAATTTTGATTTCGATGATTTCCTTCCAGAGGCCGAATCCACGCCACTCAATGTGCGGAGGAAAGCTCCAGAGGACGAAGTGAGGAATGACAGTGGCACACAAATCTCTAGCTCTGGTTCAAGAGGAGTCAAACGCAAACTATCCCCTGTAGTTCAGGTGCCACGATCTTCACCACCCTTGGATATACCTTCCGGTGGAGACTCTGAGTCTGAGCGATCACAATCCCCCAGCTTACCAGAAATCCTACCAACACGTGAGCAAGTCGTCGAACAAACACAAGATGACCCTGAGCTCCTGAGTGAGACATATGCACCCCCCATGTCCAGTAGCCCTGTTCCCAAAGTCTCACATCCTATACAATCTCCAACTCAGACACGCACTCGCAATAGAAGAAACCAATCCAAGAAAACTCCCACATATGATGAATCGGATACAGATATGACGGAGACCCCCGCCAAACCGAAGAGAACATTCAGCTCGAAAGCACAACAGAGCATATCTACTGCGCAACTGAAAGGTATGTTACCTCGCCGAAGAAATCGTAACCTGCGGGACCATGACGAATTCGATATGGAATCTTCTGAACCGGCGCCAATCGACTCGGACCAGGATGAATTACAAATGCCTAACCCACGAAGACAGCAACAAACGGCAGCCCGAAAAGCCGTGTCACCAAAAGCTACGAAAAAGAAGGGACGTGTAAAGAAGACAGCAGCACCAAGAGTTAGCAGGACTTATAGTCGTAGAATACCCTCCGACAAGGAGAATGAAGCAGCTGTCGAAGATGCAGAGGAGCCGACCGAGGCGTCTATCCTCGAACACTCATCAAAGTTGGCAGCTATCAAGAAAAAGTTTGAAGAGGTTGACGCTTTCGAGCTCGAATTTGAAACTGTCGACGCGACAACAAGCTCAAGCCCTTTTCGATAATGTATACAATTGAAGAATGTGTTTAGTAGATGGTTGGGTATCCATTTCGGCGCTGGCAATCAAAGTTACGATTCATGATATCCCAGGGTTGTCACTTGCAGCCCCATCGTCTGTATGCTATTTTCGGCAGTGGTAGTGTCATAAGGAGGGCGCCGCGTGGGGGACACGTAGCCATAATAGATGCATTAGAGGTGGAGAAATAAAAGCATGCACCACCTTGTGAAAATTGTTTGAGACGCAATATAGTGCACAACTCTCTGAACTTAATCCGCTTGGATCCAGGCTATGCTATCATGTCAGATTAGTTCAGGACTTGATCGTTATCTGGCCTTATCGTTAGCGCTCCTGGGGCACCGCGAACGGAGGAGAGAGATTCATTCAGATAATCAAAAGACAATATTTGCATATGAAAGCAGTGCACAATGAACCGGTGAGGCTCTTTTCACGACATTGGCGTTACGTTTCGGTTATTGGAAGCCTTTCCTTGGTAGCGCACGGTCGTAACTGGTCAGAGTCGCGTTACGTAGCTCCCCCAGCTCTTGACCACCTACCTACCACAGCTGCAGCTGCCGAACAAGCCCTCGCTTCCGAAGTCTGATTATACTGTTACCACACCTTGCCATGTCCATGTGATTACATGCGATGCGTCTGCTTGACCCTCTGAATTACTCGACCTATGCAGTGCCTGCTCTACCAGCTCCGCCGGGTGCGCACATGCCATGAACCCCGCCAATGATGCCTCGCTGTCGACTTCGAAAAGCAGCTCGACATTGCGGCCAAGAACACGGAGACTGATATCCGTAGAAGATGATATATATGCGTCCGAGGCTAGTGACGATGCTGCCAGCAGGATAGGCTCTAGAATCGCCTCGAGAGATGGCTCCCCGTCAACGGCTGCGAAACCTGGGTTGCTACTAGATCCCGGCTCAACCTCACTTCAGAGCCATCGTCTTCGTATTTGAGATCCACGAGCGCACAGTTCCCCAAAACATCCCGGATTTCCTCTAACACTTTGTCTGGACTGTGGGGAAACTCGTGGTCAGCGATCCAAGGACTCGCAGCGAATATCGCAGGCAATGAGGGCGCGCCGACAGCGTCGAGCAGCGCTCACAAACAGAGGCCAGTTCATGGACGACGTACTTCAGTTAGCGCACCACCAAAGCAATGGGGTCCATCAGGCGCCAGTGTCAATGTTGGCGCTGGAACGCAGGAGGGAAGGGAGAATATGGTGAGGGCGCTGAAGCGTAAAGATCTGTTGACAGCCAATGAGCATTTCGTGCCGGACTCGGTCGGTCGTATAAAGCGCAGGAACTCGGATGAGCGACTCAGCGCTTCTGCACCTCCTGGGGAAAATGAAGACCGAGATGCCCTTGTTTACATCCACAACGTCCGGCCGCAGGATACTCTTGCTGGGCTTAGTATCAAGTACAATTGCGAACAGGCTATACTACGAAAATCCAATCGCATGTGGCCAAACGATAGCGTGCAGACGAAAAAGAACATAGTACTACCTGTTGATGCTTGTGGTGTGAAAGGGCGCCCAGCTCAAGGACCGGATGTCCTACCAGAGGAGGATTTACTACTTGGTGAGTATGGTGATAGCTCGAACAACAACGCGCTGAAAGTCGAAACCAATGGGTTACCAAACGGCTGGAATATACCAAGACAGAAAAATGCCGAGTCTAACTCCGCCGACTCTTCCAATGCAGATTCGCCATGGAAACACGACTCATGGGTGCTTCTTCCCAATGATAAGAGACCTACACAAATAGGCCGCATGCCTCGAAGGGCACTTGGCTTCTTTCCTCCTGCAAGACGGAAATCTATTGCCGATTCAGACGCATCCACACCTCGAGCATCCGTTGATCTTCCACGCTCTTCCACATCCACAAATCCGCTTACGAGCTCACCATCCCAGACAGCGCGGCCGCGAGCATCTAGCAATTTATCGTCAGTTTCAACCCATAATCACCAAAGAAAAGTGTCAGGATCGGCATGGGGTTTGCATGGTCCGGGCGGCGTAGGTACCATGGGCCGAAATGTAAGAAGCCCAGGACCAGCGCAAGACGGCTTGAATAAAAAGTTCGCTCAATATCTTCCAAGCGTGGCACCACCACCAGGACAGGAGTACTTTACGCCATGGGCGCCTGGTCTGCTAGATCAAGATGCAGGCATCTCGCACCAATACGGAGGTTCTGGAGCAATTACCCCCCTCAACGGTGCAGGCGTAGACTTCCAAGAGATCGGGGGCGCAATCGAAGGCTGGGTCAGAAAAGTAGGATCTCAAGCACAAAAGATGCTAACAGAGCCCGGTACCCCAGGGCAAGGGAAAAGATCCGCTGTACCCGTCCTCGGAGCCGTTGGAGGCGACTTGGGCGACCTCATTGAACTACAAGATGACGCATTTGAGATTGGAGATGACGAAAGAGACAGGGGACGATCACGAAACGATGATCTTCTCACATTAGTCGACCAACGATCAAGTGCTGTGAATCAGCAGCTCCAAACCGCCAGACCGGATTTTAATCTTGTGCTCACTGATCGCAGGAAAAGAGGCGAGGGCGACAAGAAGGATTAGGATAAAGATGCAAAGACATGTGCATTGGTGTAGAACGCTTCGCTTTTTTGGATAGGTTGGTTGGGATTTGTAGCTTTGGGGCGTCGCGTTGCTTGAGTTAGGCAACTGTATATACCTGCAATGTTACTTACCATTGATCAAGACTTGGATATGTGCATCTTGTGTTATAGTGATTTGTGGGCTGCTTTCAACGAAAAAAATGTAGAGTGGATGGTGAACTTTGTTGATCAGGCTAACCATTTTCAACACTTCCTTGGGCTATATATCTTCGACAAGAAATAGCACGACAACTCTGTATAGTGTACCCTAATCTTTCTTAGAGTAATAAGAGAACAATAATATTCTATGTCTTAGATCTGAAAACCCTTGTACGACGTATAAGTATTGAATAAGCTTAGCACCAATGTATGTGAGTGCAAATTTCCCTTTTGCTCGGTCGACCGAGACCGTGTATCATCCTGTCACCCAGTACCTCAATTCCAAAGCGGGGTTCGGCTATATAACGATCAGAATACGCATCTGCGTGTGTACATCAAATCCTAAGTATTCTTATTTATCCTTTTACCCAGCGATGTACAGTATTACAGGACGAATTCGCTCTTCATCGGCGAGTGGGACATTTCAGCGGTTGCGATCGGCCTACGTGCTCCGACAGCACATCGTAAACGGCAGGTGCATTACCACACGCACGCCAACATTTAGCTCTTCTCCATCCACCTCGCCTTCGCACAGCAGCGCACAGCCCCAATCACCAAGATATAAACTTGGCATGGGAGGCGGACCGGCATTGCCTTCACGATCAGCACCGTTTTCAAGCATGCATCGCTCCCCCGCAGCTATGGTTACTAAGCCTATGACGGATCCGAATGTGGAGATTAGGACGCCTAGGGATCCGAATACATTGGCGAATTATCATAATTATGTGACGAGGCACACATGTGTGGATTTTGATATTGATTTTGAGAAGAAGAGGTTGGTAGGAAAGGTCACGTTGACGCTAGAGAGCTTAACGGATGAGAAGGTGGACATTGTGCTTGATTCGAGGTATGTGCGTAATTTTCAGATGGGATCGTTATTGAAAAAGACATGGATTTGTTTTGGGGGCTTTAAGTCGGCGTGGAATGCGATACAACTAACAACGCTACAGCTTCCTCGATATCTCTGAAGTCAAAGTCGACCAACAGAGCGCAAATTTCACCAATGGAGCCCGAGTGGAACCTTATGGTAGCCCGTTGACTATCGCGCTTCCTTCACCTGTATCGAAGGGAAAGAATGTCGAGATTGAAATCACCGTTGCCACGACTGAGAAGTGTACTGCGCTGCAATGGATGACGCCTGCTCAAACATCCAACAAAAAGCATCCTTACATGTTTAGCCAATGTCAAGCTATCCATGCCCGCTCTGTATTTCCATGCCAGGATACTCCAGATGTCAAATCGACTTTCAGTTTTGCACTCCGCTCGCCACTACCAGTGCTCGCCTCAGGTCTGCCAACCGGTGCAAATGAGTATCAGCCTCCAAAGAAAGATGGCGAATCTGGTACCTTGAAGTACACCTTTGAGCAACCTGTCGCAATCACTTCCTATTTGTTTGCAGTTGCATCTGGTGACCTAGCCTGCGCATCTATTGGCCCGCGCAGCACTGTCTGGTCAGGCCCGGAAGAGCTCTTGGCTTGCCAAAAAGAACTTGAAGGCGAGATTGAACCTTTCATGAAAGCTGTGGAGTCAATCGTTAAGCCTACATACCAATGGACCCAATACAACGTGCTCATTCTACCACCATCATTCCCCTACGGTGGTATGGAAAATCCGGTTTGGACCTATGCGACACCCTCCATCATATCTGGCGACAAGCAGAACGTTGACGTCATTGCGCACGAACTGTCTCACTCGTGGTCTGGTAATTTAGTAAGTGCGGCAAGTTGGGAGCACTTCTGGCTCAACGAAGGCTGGACCACGTACCTCGAGCGACGGATCCAAGCAGCTATTCATGGTGAAGAACACCGTCACTTTTCTGCTATCATTGGGTGGAAGGCGCTCGAACAAAGTATTGAGCAGTACGGCAAGGAGCATCCTTACACTAAACTCATTGTCGATCTCAAGGGCCAGGACCCAGATGACTCTTTCTCTAGCATCCCATACGAAAAAGGGTTTCACGCACTCTACCAATTCGAGCTCCTCTTTGGCAAAGACAAGTGGGATGCGTTTATCCCACACTACTTCGATACATTCAAGTTCAAGTCCGTAGACTCGTATGACTTCAAGTCATGTCTCATTGACTTCTTCTCCAAAGACACCGAGGCCAATAAGAAGCTTGAAACCATCGACTGGGACAAGCTCTTCTACGCCCCTGGTTACCCACCAAAACCCGATTTTGACCAAACCATGGTGAAGAGCTGCTACGCACTAGCAGATAAATGGGAACATCTCACCTCCTCCAACTCCTCCAACGACTTCAAGCCACAAGCCACCGACATTGAAGGGTGGGTCGCCAACCAATCCGTTGTCTTCCTCGAGAAAGTGCAAAACTTCGCAGATAAGTTCACGGCGGAGCAGATTCATCTTCTTGGTCACACATATGGCTATACGACGACGCAGAACATCGAGGTACTATCAAGGTATCTCAATGCCGGACTCATGGCCAAGACTAAGGAAACGTATCAGCCGGCCGCTGAGTTGCTGGGTCGTATTGGACGCATGAAGTTTGTAAGGCCCATGTATAGGTTGTTGGAGAAGGCGGATAGGGATTTGGCGGTTAAGACATTTGAGAAGAATAGGGACTTTTATCATCCGATTTGTAGGCAGATGGTGGAGAAGGATCTTTTTGGTGATGAGAAGAAATAGGAGGGCGGTTTTGGATAATTTGGGATCATTTTCTTGTTTCCCAAAACAAAATCTATTCTCATCTACTGCATCGGCCTAAGCCTGAATCAGATTAACAACATAATATCTAACACAATTTTAACTTCTAGGTGTTGCATCATTGCATCTCGGCTCCACAAAAGCTCTCGACCCCACCGGCATACCCAAACCAGTAATCTCCACCTCCGCGTGCTCTTTAACCCCTCATTCATCCGACCGCAGACTGGCCTCATTTAACCTTTTCCATCGCCCAAAATGACTCCTCCCAAACGCGGAGTTTTCTCGCTGAACTTTGATTCCACCTCAGACCACTACGAACGCATATCCGAAGAGCATCTCGACGGCACCAACACCGTCAAAGTATTCAATACCAAAGGCCCATCCCATAGCCACACCGACGTATCCTACGTCACCAAGCCATTCGAAAAAATCGTAAACCAAACCGTCAACGACGTAATTGAAGGCACGGGAAAGAAAGTTCACAGCATCGAAGGCGATATCCACTACACCAACGACCAAGAATCATCCAGCACCCTCAGCATCAAAAACAAAGCCAAGAAACGTGCCCTGGAGCGCAAATACGACACCAGCGAGCTTTAAAGTCGTTTGATATACAAAAAAAAAAGAATGACAACCCCAACTCCCTTACGTATCGCAATCGGCTGCGACGACGCAGGTGTATCCTACAAAAACACAATAATATCCGATCTCAACGCGCACGCCCTCGTCTCCAAAGTAACAGACGTCGGCGTCCCAGACAACGCCACAAAAACCGCATACCCACACATCGCCGTCGCAGCCGCCCAACTCGTCGCCTCGGGCGCCGCAGACCGCGCCATCCTGATCTGCGGCACGGGTCTGGGCGTCGCGATAGCCGCGAACAAAGTCCCCGGGATACGCGCGGTGACGGCGCATGATAGTTTTTCGGTGGAGAGGGCGGTGTTGTCGAATGATGCACAGGTGTTGTGTATGGGGGAGAGGGTTGTTGGGATTGAGCTTGCGAGGCGGTTGGTGAGGGAGTGGCTTGGGTATCGGTTTGATGTTGGGAGTGCGAGTAAGGGGAAGGTGGATGCGATTATGGAGTATGAGAGGGCGAATTATAAGGGGTTGGAGGGGGATTTGGCGGGGGCCAAGGGGTGTTGAAAAGAGTGGAAAAAAAGTAGATATGGGATTTTGTTTATATATGGAGAAAGTATGTCATCTACGGTTAGAGCATGTGTATGTGGAGTTATGTGTAGACATTCATTGATATCACTAAAATTAAATATCCTTTCTCAATTCTATCTTCCCTACAACTCTCAATTCTCAGTGCCCCATTCCCAAATACTCTTCTCCCACCCCTCTGTCAACCCCTTATCTGCTCCATACTTCTCCTGCCACTCCGTAAACCCCCCACTCAACACTACAACCTTCTGCTTCGGTTTCTTCTTCGTCTCCCCTTCCTTCTCCTCCTCCTTCTCCCCCTCCTTCCCCTCCCCCTCCTCAACCCTCGCTTTCTCCCTAGCATACCTCAACGCCGCATTCGGGCCCCGCTGCTGACTCAATGCACAATGAAACACAACCGTCTCCTTCCCCTTCAACGTCCGTAACAATTCCGGCATCTTGTAGTCCAGCTCGTTGCTCGGCACCCACGTTGATCCGCGAATGTGTCCACCCACATGATCTGAGTCGCGCACATCGATGATAGCGAGCGTGGATGGTGTGTCTGTCGCTTGGAGTTCCTGTGCGAGGTCTTCACGCGATATGAAGGTTAAGTCAGAGATGGTGAGGTTGGACATTGTGTGTGAAGTGGGGTAGGTAGGGGGAGGTTGATTGTTGGAGGGGTAAAAGAGGTAGAAGTAATGTCGCAATTACTGTACGCAATCACATCATGGGAAGCGAGGAGCGCACGCGTGTTATTTATGTTATCTATATAGCCTTTGTTTGAAATAAAAATAAATACATGTGTTATTATATTACTGGGAATGAGGTTGAATCCTGATATCCTGTTTTTATTTTGGGAACAAAAACTGTTAAATGATACATTATACACGCTGTCCAATCTATGCGCCAACCCAACCTACCATGCGAATCCATCCTCATACAAAAGGTATAATACAGTACCACAAACCCCAAACACCCCCAATTCGCTATTCATCCATCCATTCCCCTTTACCCTCAATCATGTTTCGCCCCCCCATTACTTCCCCCCAACAACCCCTCCTTCTCCCCCATCTGAATAAACCCCCCTTTCCCAAACGCACCTCTCCTCCTCCGTCCAAACAACACAACAACTGTAATCACGCCTCCCACCAGTCCTAAACTAAGAAACTTGTGCTGAGACACAAATTGCTGTAAAGAAAGGAAAAAACCCATGAACGCGCCTGACGTCGATTTGGGGGATATCTGCGGCGGATAAACAGTGACTTTAGCTATTGTTTCGAGGATGGAGGCGCGCGAGAGACGGATTGGGTCGCCGGAGAGAGTGGTGTCCCAGTAGCGATGGCGCTGCAGTGAGTGTTAGGATATACAATACGGAGAGATTGAGATTGGGACTTACATCTTCGTCGTTGATGATGACGCGCTCACCCTCTTTGACGTCAATGCCATATGTGGATCGAATCCAGCGGTCCCAAAAAGCACCGTCGACCCACGCGAAGCCAACCTGGGTGCGTTTAGCTTCGTCCATATCGATGCGGAGGGATTTTGCATCGCGGAGGGCTCGTTGGTCATCCTTGTCTTGTGCTTCTTCTATGCGTAGTTGTTTTGCGTCGCGGAGTTCTTGTCGTTCCAGACGGAAAGCTGTGTCTTGCTTCTCGATCCATTCGAGGGCTGCACGCTTGAGTTCGCGCTTGGAGTTTTCGAATGTGTCGGTTTTTGCTCGGTTGAGTATGGCCAGGACGACCATTTTTCCATCCATGATCTCGCGGGCGTTGGCTGATGTTAGTTCGGGCACGATTGGGAGCCAGACACCCTTCATCCAGGTGAGGATTTTCTTAGTGTCACGCATCTCCCTTGGGGTAATCGGTGGATAGTATGACGGCTTTCCATCGCGGGCAACGATAAGGCGGGGCCATGTTGAGATTTTGAAGCGCTTGGCCAAGTCGGCGTCGTTTGTCTTCACCAACCTAGCCTTTCCAACTAGGCTCAAGGGAAGTCGCTCGAGAGCCTGGAAGTCCTCAGAGGTCGTGGCGTGGTTGTAAAAGTAAGTAAAGATAACGTCCTCCGTCTTCTCCATTTTCTCAAACGCCGCAGCATCTACGTCCAGTACGCCATCACCGACAGCCGTTGCCTTCTCAGCATAGTCCAACAGGTCGCCAAGTCCTCGAAGACCGTCGTACTCGATGCGCTCGCCGCCGCGGAAGAAGAGCATGGTGGGATAGCCGCGAACGCCAGCTTCTTTACAGAGCCTCTTTTCTTGATCACAGTCAATACTACCAATATTAAGCTTTCCACGCATCTGACGTGCCAGATTCTCCCAGTTTGGTGCAAGTGCCTGGCAATGGTGACACCAGGGGGCGTAAAACTTGATAAACCAGGGATCCAAGGTGTTGGTCACAGCTTTTTGGAATCTTTCAGTGTTCAATACTTCTACAACACCAGCTGGGTTTGCATTCGAGGTGGGTTTTGCCTTTGCTGGCTTAGGCTTTACCACCGGTGTAGGTGTGCTTTTCGCGGCCGATTTAATCGCCTTCTTCTCCTCCACATCCTCCTTTGCCTTCTTTTTCACAGCCTCTTCTGTGTCTGGCCCTGACATGACGGAATGTGAGCCTGGTGCTGGTAGTTTTGGCCCACCCTCCTTGCGCGAGCCTGGTCGGATTGCCTCAAGAAGCTGCTCGATCCATTTGCTCATGCCATTCATATCCTTTGCGCCCTCTTGGGTTTGTACCAGCTTCCCGTCCTTGAAATATAGCATGGAGGGGTAGCTTCGGATATCATGTTTTTTGCACGTGTCAGCAAAGTCTATACAGTTGACTTTTGCAAACTTGAAGTCATAGTATCGTGTAAAGGAGTTAAGGGAGTCGCCCTCGCTTTCGTCCTTGGAGGCAATGGGCTTGGAGGTGTAGTAGAACTCGTAGGTGGTTTGGTATGTGGGTTTGAAATGGACACAGTGTGGACAGGAAGGAGACCAGAATTCGACTAGCCTAGGCAAGCAGTTAATACAAGAGCACGGAGAGGGTGTTGCACGCCCACCAGTTGCCCTTCTTAACCTCCTTTTCCAGGGAGTTTTCCCCTAGTTCGATCATGGGTGGTACTGGTTGGCCATTAAATGTAGTGTCTGGCTGCTTGTCGTCCCATTCATCGTCACTCTTCTTTGCGCCTTTGGTTTCGACTGCTAGAGTAGTCGCCAGCGTCGCCAGCGACAGGAGAGAATAGAATATCGACCGCATTGCGACGGCTGCGCAATAACAGTCTTGTGTTGCGGTCAACTGCGCTTTCTAGTGAAATTCACAAGGAACGCGAAGAGTGCGCCTGTAGCGTGGTGGCGGTGGGTGAAGTTGTTATTGATGCCACAGGAGGCACCGTTCTAACGTTCCAATGCCTCGCTGTCCCTACACACTACCACCACCAAGGAGAAGCCCGAACCGACAGGGGTCCTCTCCGCAAGTCTTGGCAGGTGCAACCGCAACTCGAGATATTGACGCCATCACCACTTCACTTGTCCATTGCGCCCGCACCATCACATCCCTGAACCCAGCAATCATGAGAGCAGCTGCACGGCTCTTGGCCAGCGTCAAGCCCGGCAACTTTCTCGAGCCTGGCGCCCCGACTGGTCTCACAGGTCTTCTCACACACGCCTCGCCGCGATCAGCATTACTCTACCACTACTATGGCACTCTTGACAAGCTCAAGCAGATACCCGAATCCTCGGTATATCGCCAGTCTACTGAGGCCCTGACCAAGCATCGTCTTCAAATAATCGAGCAATCAGCACCAGCAGGATGGAATGAATGGCAGGAGAAGATCCAGGCGCAAGTCGATCAGGACCCAGGCCTTGTATCAGAGATTAAAAAGGGCAATGGATGGTCTGCTGCCGTACTGTTAGCGAACCTAGAGGTAGACGAACGTGCCACAGGTGCAGAGTGGGATGGAGAAGTCCAAAAGGCTTTCCCGGAAGGCATTCGAAGCAACAAAGAGCGTCTACCCCATTACAAAAAAATGGCAGGCGACCCCAAGTACAAGAATGAAAGGAAACTCAACCAAGCCACTCTTGACCCAGAGCCACAATATACCGCTGACGAGTATGTTTAAACGCCTCCCTTGCACGTACAATATACTAACCATGCAGGATCTCGGATCTCGAAACTAAACTCGGCGCCGGCTTGATCGAGGAAGTTATTCAGGTTGCTTCAGGCGAACACACGCTCGTCGACTCGATGATCAAAAGCAAAATGTAAGTAGTCATTCTATCCACGCTACGTACAGCCCAATAACTAATTTCACGCCAACAGTTGGGAGCCACTCGAAGAGTCTGCCCCAGAAGGTCAATGGTCGTACTTTGAACGCGCATCACACACAGGCACAGGGTAAACCATTGAAAAAGAAAATACTAGATAGACAAATCGCCTAACTTGATTGATAAATAAATAAATTCCATAACTAATCGTGTACATAATCCCAAACCCCATACAAAATCCATTCACCCCCCTTCCATCTTCTCCCGTAACGCCTCCCTCCTAGCCTCATTCCTCCGCCCCAGAATCCTCATCGTATTCTCCTTCTCGATATCAGCCATCTGCGCCCAATTGCTGATTCGCGACAACGTCCCATCTTTATTGACGACCAGCGGGCCCAGATGATCTAGCTTCACCGCGCTGCCCCCATTGCTCATGTCGATGGTCGTAGTTGGTGTGTTGTTGTTGTTGTTGTTGTCTTTTGATGGTTCCGGGAGGGGTAGAGGGGTGGATTTTGGGGGTGGTGGTGTTGAAGACATTGCGCGGGTGAAGAGGGGTGTGAATGTGTGGGTGCGCGGGGCAATGAGGTAGAGGGTGGATGGGAGACGTTTCATGGGGATAATAAGAGAGGTTGGGGGATTAGGGGAATTTTGGTTGTTATTTGAGGGGTGGTGAGTTGGGATGGTTCTGGAAAGCTCAATGGTTGTAGTCAAAGTGGGGTTTCTAACATCAAAGAATGTAGCTGTGGTAGGAATTGATTTTTATGGAAAATGTTGTTTTGGATATTAATTTGGTATGTAAAAATACTGGCTAGAAAAATAGTCTGAGAATACAATTGGTTGTTTATCAATGTGTTGGTAGAAGCGTTAATAATTTTGATGGTAATTCAGCATCACGGAAACTATTACGATATTCCAATAGTCTTGATGTGAAGATGTGTTCAGAGAAACAATGTGATAAAAGGCATTGGACTAAAGCGTCAGCAATTAAAAAAGATGACGCATGATGAGCAATATATGCAGCCACAAAATTAGAGTGTCATACGACACATTTGTGGCGAGCCTTAGGCAGGTATTTCGCCGTGAATTGCACCACATCTGCACGCTACGCAGCTTATTCATAAACAAAGTCATATGTTTCACCGCCTTATCTACGAAGGGTTTAGTTGTGTGGATAGAACCTCAGCATCTGTTGTCCCGTATTCTTAGATATTAGAAGGCACACCTCGCCTCTCCTTCCTTTCCCTCCAACAACAACGCTATAACATCGCCCACACGTCGCTCCGTCATTTATTTACTTATCATTGACACGTTGACATGGAAATTTGTCACTCGGACCGCAACTTGAATCATTAGACTTTTGCGACACGACGAAAGCTCTCTTTGATAACCCCCGGCTCGTCATGATACGATATGACTAAGCGTCCTAGATCGCTAGCTTTGCTCAACTTTGCAGCCTAAAGGCAGCACCTCACCATGCACCTGTCGCGGACGCGATACATCCTAAAGCCGAAGCACAATGTTCACGATGTCTGGGAGATGGTGTTGAGTCTGCAGCCTATATTCGCTAAAAGCTGAAAATACGAGCGCTGCCTGTAAGACCCACCCACCTCGTGGACACGGGAGACTGCCCAGTACAGAGAAACAATGTTGCCGAAGAGTGCTGACGTCGCAATTGCCAGCGATTGGCTTTCTGTAGGACCCAAACAAGTGTCGAGTAGGCTGTGACGTTGCAGACAGCGATTGCTGCGTCGCATGCCATTTCTGGCCTTTTCTCCGGTACTCGTTACGAGCCACTACGAATTCGAAACTCTAGTTACGCCGAGTGGCCAAGGCAAGCATCCAGTCGCTTAATATCAGCCAGTAGAAACACTTTCCGTAGGCCCATCGGAAGGATATATCCAGTGGGCGCTTCACCGACTTCCCAGCGTCACGACCCTGTTTGCCAACAGTGCGTAGCTAGGCAAGGAAGAGACGTGACCGGAGTTTGACACAAATTCTGTGCGAGGGTCAGCCTAGAAGGACGTTGGGCGGGTCCAGAAAGCTGCACGACATCAAGTCTTCCCGCCGTACCTTCGCCGTTCTTTCCTGCTTGGGGGTGCGATGCAGGATCAGGCGGTCAAAGAGGGGCTCCCGCGTGTGGAACTGAGCTCAGTTAAGCTTAATCCGACCACCTTCAAGACGTGCAGACCACGTTGAAGCGCTTTGGAGGTGGATGTGACATGATGTGCAGGGCAAATGAAAACGCCAACAGCGCCATGGCGTGTTGCCTATCGCTGTCACTTGGACGCGTGTTAAAAGTCCTGGCGCCGCGAACGAGGGGCGGGTAACCCTCAACACCAAAATGTGCCTGGAGGGATCAAGGGCGGGAAACACGTGGGGGCTCGATCGGCACGGCTCTTTAGGACCCATGACGGCCGAACGCAACCAAGATTCGATTCACAAGCGTTTGACTAAGAATATTTAATGCTGGCGCCGGCGCGCAACAGTCAGTAGCCAGCAGGTAGAGTAAGGTAAGGTCTGGTCAGGTACAGACGCCGTCACGCCGACCATGGTGAAGAAAATTTCTGTTGCACACTACTGTGTTATGACCGGCTGCCGATTGCCGTAAGCATGGTATTACTTCGGCTGCCGATTGCCGTGAGCAGCGATCAAGTGACCTGAGTGGTGCCAAGCGGAGATGAGCTGCAACGCAAACACCGACGTTTGCAAAGGTCTTGGTGATGAGTGACCAAGCAGTTACCAGCGTGTTGGGTGTTGGGGCACAGCGAGCATTGGATGTGTCACCTTTTGTAATCGAGTCAGCACCGACGGCCGGTATACCAGATTGAGCCAGTATCATGGTCAGCTTGCCATGGCTTGCGTGTAAGCTTACTGGACGACATGCATTCAACAGCATTAGTAGCCTGACGGATTTTGCGCGATAGCTTGGTAGTTGCGCATGAGCATCTTGTTTTGGAGTTGCAGCGTGGGTGGTTTCAATTAGAAATAAAGAGCGTGCTTCGAACGTGCGTTGGTAGGTGTAGACAGTAAGCTTCTTTTCTTTTCATGTATCATTACATTTTACGCAACGCCGTTTCAGCGACTCATTGAGTCATTAGCATATGCTAATTCTTTTTCGGTCGCACAGTCGGAGGTCTTTGGTCACTCTTTCTTTCTAGCGGATGGGATGCCGTAGGTGCTATGGGCTTGAAGGATCCCCCTGTCTAGTGCTGTAAGGTCTACGTCACGCACGACTAGGATTTTTTTCCCTTGGACCTCAAGGCTCGGCGCTGTTGCAAGCAATGCGACGGCCGATTGTGTTGGTGTGCATTGCTTAGAAATTGCAAATGCGCCCCAGGTACCTACCTATAGTGGCCAGAGAGCAGGTAGGTGGTAGGGAAGCATAAGTTAGGTGTGCAAACTAAAATGTGTAAAAGGACGAGGACATTGTTCACCGGACGCCCCTAGTTTCGTCAGCGGAAATAAGAACCTGGTCTAAAGCCACAGCCGCCAACGCAAGCTCAGCGCTCGGCCTGGCTCGGGATAAACCTCGGGAGACTTGCTTTGTTGCTGGACAGATGAAATTGGCCAAAAGTAGAGTGCGGTGGCCGGCATTGTGGGCACCGGGCAGGCTTTTTTTGTTGTTCGGGTCCCCAGGGAAAGGACGTTGCCTACCAGCTTCTGTCAAAGGGTTGAGGTGGTCCGACAAATGATGATGTGATGATGGTGTGGCGGCAGAGCAGGGGGGGGGGGGGGGCAAATGGTTGGGCTAACCTTATCGATAGTTGCTCATCAATGATGTGCTAGGTTATGGTAGGTAAATAGCTAGCTAGCCAGGTTACGAGTACGGTAGCTAGTCTTGGTGGCCTAGTGTATGAAACGCCGCAGAGAAGTTGATTGACCGGCATGTGGAGGGAATGGACTGGGAAATGGGGGGTACACGACTCGAGGAACGGCGCAAAGTGCGCGTACAGGATAATGGACTAGGTAGGTTCAGTAGGTGGTAGGTAGGTAGGTAGGTAGGGTAAGCATGTACGTAGTAGACAGTAGACGAGATAGGTACCGTGTGAGTAGGTACCCAGGGCATGTGTTGGGCCGGGCAGCAGAGGTTGCGAGCGAATTGTCGGCATACGGAGTGCAATGTTCTGGAAAGTCAACAGAAGACCGATGTAGTCTAGTATCCTAGGCATGGTACCTATGTAGAGAGAAGTGTGGGTGTGTGTATGCATTGGCCTGGCATGATGCATCACGTGCAATGGGCTGTCATTGTTATGGTGCGCGCATCGACCTTTCCTAAAACTATGTCTCCCGCATTCGTAGCAGACACACCATTCCGCAGACACAATTGTCTGCCTACCTACCTACCTACCTACCTACCTACCTACCTACCTAGTACCCACTAGCCACTGCCACGAAACCCATCTCAAGTCTGAAATTCTTAGCTTCCCCTTTCCTCCTTCCCCCCCATTTCCCTCTCTTGCTCATCAACCATCATCCAACCTAGCTTCTTCTGTCTCTCTTTCTCGCCAAGCCAAATCCTAAAATATACCCTGTTCGGTTGGCACAAGCTCCCGGCAAGCCCCGGCGATAAGCAGTGTGCGGAATCAGGTTGCATGTGCGGAAAGGCGGTTGCAAACATTCGCACAAATTTTCGCCGAGCCCTGGCTTGCTTGCACCAAGCTCTCGGGCTACTCTTCCACCATACCATACACACCCTCCCCAAAGAAAAAAAAACTCTCCCCAAACCCGCTTGCTGCACCGAAAACGTCACCTTTCTCCTTCAAACATTGGTTTGTGATTGTCTACTACACCACCACCACCACTCACTACTGTACTATCCCACTTTGCTCACCTCGTGTAGAACCCATCTCCACTTGGTCTATCCGCTTGAGGCTGAAGGGGTGAGTGGGCCGATCTGCATCACGCCCTTGTCACTCGCGCGGCACTGCAACTGCACGCGAAGCGCCAGACAAACTCCTCCCAGTATCTAGCGCAGGAACCAATTTCATCATCACGACGCTTTTCGTGCTAGACAAACTTGTCCTGCCTGTCCGCCACACTACCTTACCCTACCACCCTACCACCACCTTTTTTTTTCCACACACCCTGCCACTCCGCTTTCTCTTCTTTCCTCTTTTTTGCCTTCCTTCCCTTCCTTCTCTCCACCATTTGTGGGAACCCCCATCCTCCACTTAGGTAGAGGATATACCAGCTGGTCTTCTCAAGTGCTCCTCTCCCGTACCCCCACAGCTCCACAAACCTTCTTCTCGGAGACACGCGTTCTGGTCTAACGTTGCTTGTACTGCCCCCCCTCCCAACCAAGCGCGTCTGCTACTATCGCCATTCACTGTGGTGTGGACTTGACCTTCAACGGATGAGCTCATCAACAAACATCATCATCATCAATTGGACGCGCATCCTTCCACACTACTCCTCCCAACATCCACCCCAGTCCTAATCCCACAATGGATCATGGAGACCGCTACCGCCAGCCTGGCCTGCCCCAGTACGCGTCGCTACAGCAGTCTTACAGTGCCGCGCAAAACCAACTGCCCACGCTGCCACCGCTCCACAGTGGTGCTTCGTTTGCCTCGTTGTACAGTGGCCACAATAGCAACCCCCAAGCGCCTCACACGCCAGTAACCTCTGCATCCAATGGAAGCTCTACCATGCCGCACCCGCCTCTGAGGCCTATTCAACCCTCACCGTCTGCCTACTTGCCCATGACATCAGCTTACTCTCAAGCTCCTCTCCTCCCCACATCGGCACCACACTCGGCCTCCCACCAGTTAGCTCCCTCGCAAGGCTTGGGTTTGTCGCACCCCTCTCTATACCCCCACCCTCCTGTTCTTGCAAACCAGGAACCCGAGCCTCTGCACGTTGTCGGACAGCAAGGAAGGCGTGGTGTCTTGCCCACCCACCCTGGACGCCCTGCTCCTGCTGCCGGAAAGGCACCTACAAATGCTACGAAGAATGCCGAGGGCAAGTATGAGTGTCCTCACTGCAACAAGACGTATTTGCATCTCAAACATCTCAAGCGCCATTTATTACGCCGTAAGTGAAAAAGATTTTGTTTTTTCATCTCTCAATCTGATGCTGATGTTTTGCTATAGACACAGGTGAACGTCCGTATTCGTGCCATTTGTGCAAAGACACTTTCAGCAGGAGTGATATTCTGAAGCGCCACTTTCAGAAATGTTCGATACGGAGAGGCAATCCTACTGGTGCGAATCATCTGCAGCACGCCCAGAACCATCTGAAGAACAGGCAGCCAGGGTCTGGAGAGCAGAATTCCTATCTCGGCCACATGCCCAACACCTCTATGCCCTATTCCGATGGAGGCTACTCAATGGGTATGCCGCAAATGCCTGCTGTGGGGCCTAATGGCTTCAACGACAATTTGCCGTCAATAGCGAACCATCAGTCTATGTCTGCGCGCACTTCGCGTTCAAACAGCCTGATACGCCCTGGCAGCGGTTTGGAAGAAAACAGAAGAAGCATGTCAGCTTTGGAGTTCCAGAACCAGAGGATGAACTTCAATGACTTCCGACCAGAGGCTGTTTCTAATGACTATGCGGCGCAACAGAATCAGAATGCTTCCAATGTACCAGGCGCCAATCACTACAATTATGACCACTCTCCCACCGCCAACAATGCCATGTCGCATAATGGTATGCCTGTCAAGACAGAGGGCCCAGACACATCGAGTTACGGCGTTTCATCGCTGCCCAATGTCGACGGCTTGTCAAACGGCCAGGACGGGTCGTTGTGGCGGAACGGTACGTTCAACGGGGATTCGCACCTTATGACTTCCAGTACGGCAGGTGGCCCATATCAACCCAAAGCTGCTGGCGTTCTGACCGGAACCTTCTAGAACTCAAATGATACACCAAATGATACAATGCTGGGGCTATACTCGCAGGCCCCCGGCTACGTCGATTCTTCTCCCATTCTCGACAACTGGAATCTCGGCCAACCCTTGTTGAACCCTCTACAATATAAAACACAATCCCTTGTAGCGTTTTGCTTTCCCAATCCGGCATCACTAGTCCCCGGGTCGACCGATGAGGAGGCCTACGATATGCTTAGACGAGTTTTGGTCGGAGATAACGTGAGAGAGTTCTTGTACGAATACCGAAACTACCATTCGCATTGGCCCCTCATACACGCGCCAACATTCGACCCTCTAACCGCGAATCTTGGCCTCGTTTTGGTCATGTGCTGCATAGGCGCTGTGTACTCGGATCGGCTTGGTCCCAAGGATGTTCGCTGGTTGACGGAGGTTGTTCGTACCGCTGTCATGCGATCGAGCCAGATCTACAACCAGCCCCACAATCTCACCCTGGGCTTGACTCCTGTCCAATTGGAAGAATTACAGTCGCATGTATTACTCCACACGATTTCTACATGGCATGGCTCCCAACAGCTGCGCCAGAAGATGCGGGAATATCTTGCCAAATTGGTAAATATTGCTCGCCAAGCTGGATTGCTAGAGTCTCTGCCACGTGGGCATCCGAGGGCAAGCGCATTGCATCAACCAGGTCCAGTAACCGGAGACGAAGTCAATACGTGGAACTGGGCATCGTGGATTGAAAATGAGAAGCGTGTCAGGTTAATGGCGTATATCGTCTTGTCTGACGCCTCAACAACAATATACTTCAATTCCCAGCCACACTTTGACATCTACGACGTCAAGGTACCTCTGCCATCGGATGACGCAGCTTGGGAGGCACGAACTGCCGAGGATTGCGCCAGTGCCCTGGGTTTGAGGGGACAAAAAGCACAGATCGAGAACGTGTCGGGAAGTCGACGCGCGAAGCAATTGGGAATGGCAGAAGCGATGCAGGTGTTGTATGGAGGTCGAGAGAATAAATTCCCCGAGCGGGCTACCAACGTGTTCGGAAAATTCAGTAAGTCATGACCACTGCTCTATGCGCGACTTAAAATTAACCCTGTGTCAGTTCTCATCCATACAATTCATGTACAGATATACAATATTCAGCGTCAGCTCCTTAGCCGACCCTCTGTAAGTGGTACAAGCACACCCACGGAGGGCACCGCGACACCCCCGCATGCTATCAACGAGCAAGCTCAGCAGTGTCTTCGATCGACTTTCAACGCTCTTGAGTTATGGAAGAAGATTTGGGATGCTGATCTGGCGATACAGTTCAACCAACGCCAACGTCGGCATGGATTTTGCAGGGATGGTATCCATTTCTACTTCCTTGCCCAAGTCTTCCTTCGTAGTTCGCGATCTCAAGAGTGGGCTGCGCCTGCAGAGCTCCGTTGTAGGCAGGTTTTCCACATCTTGAAACAGATCCGGGGCCACGTTGCCTCTGATTCAGCACAGAAGGGCATCGACCTAGGATCCGTGAACACCATTGCCGACGACTACGCCATTGCCGATCTCACCCTCAACATGCGACGCCTCTTCACTCCTCTTGAAGATCCCATTGCCTCCCCACAGCCGAATCTCCCTTGCGCTCAACCGGAATACACGAACTCTTTACCTCCTACGGCTTGACCTAACGCATGAAGCCGAAATCAATACATAAGTTTCGAACGGCCCGAACAGAACCATTTACCAGCACCCAACATCGTATCATAGGTGTACCATCAGTTTATCATCTCACCAATATCCTCCATTAACCATTCGTTCACCAAACATTAGTCATCAACATCAGTTATCCACATTTTCGAAAATACGTCCTTCCGATCTTCGACCGCTCGCTCAACAAATCATTTCCTCTTACTGGGCCCCCCTTTTGCATTTACCTGGAGTTGCGGAGTGGTGTCCCCGCGGGTTTTGTCATTGCCAAATAAAGCATTTATGAAGAACCAACAAACCGGGTGGACCCTGTTTTATGAATTTCCTTTGAAACTTTCCCCCCTCGAGAATAAAAAAGCATTAGACATTTTTCTTTTTTTTTCGTAGTACTATGGCGGCGGCGGCGGGATTATTTTGCCAGGCGCAAAAAAAACATGTGCGTGTTTGTGAGAAACTTTCAGACGGCCGCCCCCGGACAACCGACATTATTTTAGATACGGCTTTTTTCTGACAACCCCATCGGTTGTTTTCTCGGCTCATGGTTTTGAGTGGGAAGGACAACGCAGATTAGATTGTTTATTTGTTGAAAGGGATTGGTGGATTTGCAGAAATTCGATGTACATGTCTCCCTCCTTTGCCTCTTTGCTATATCCCCCCTCGTCTTCCCATGCTTATTTTCATTTCCTTCAAATCGTGCAAATGAAATGTGTAGAGGCAAATTGTCCGTCGTATAGCCCCTGGATTTAAACTGAATTGAACTGAACAAGAACAGAACAGAACGGAAACGGAAACGGAAACGGAAACAGGAGGAAGAATTTGCTATTTTCATACTAGGGGGTCGAACGTATATTACATAGAAGCTATTCTCCTTGTTTTTTTTTAAATCGAAGGCGGCTAGCGGGGTAGTGTTTGCTCGTCTACGAATTCAAGTTTAGAAATACGTTTTTTTTAAGGGGGTTGGTAATTGGGACAAGACATAATCTTGAGTACAACGTTTTTTTTTTCTCTTTTGCTTTCAACTAAAACCGAGGGACTTGTGTGTGTCCGCATGTGTGTGTGTTGGTGTTGATGGGGTTTTCTTTTTTTTGGCTGACAAGTAGGTAAGCTTGCTTATCGGCAGGCAGCGAAGGCAGGCATTGTGTTCTTCTTAATAGGGAGATAGGAAATTATCCTTACTTGCCGTCGAAATATCAATGATCAATTTAAAATGGTCTGGCTACTATTAGGCGACGAGCTGCAATATGCCATAGTAGGTCATTGTGGTCGTGATGAAGTACGTCTGACAGGACGGAGATTTTATATCGACCCCAATCAAAAAGAACTGATGAGACCCCAAAAAACAGGTCTCCCATTTTTGTAATTAATAAGCTGGCAGGAATAAAGTAATTTATAAACTATTACTTGAACTATTTCATCTAAAGGGCTTTATATCCCCCTAATACATGTTCTGGCAGACTAGCATAGCCATAGCTTATATTCCTAACGACGATGTTTGCCTTATCACCAAGTTACCAAGTGCAAGCCACTTCCTCCCACCATTGTCGGGAGCACCGCCGGCTACTATCGGCACATGGCCCCACGTCGAAATCCGGACCCGTCCTCTTCAAGCACCTCTTATTCTGACCATCAGCATTGAAATGCGCTCTGCCATTCCCCCAATCCATGCAAACGTTATATATAAATGGGACATCAGGATCCCGGCAACCCTCATTAGCATCAATCCAATAGTGTCCATTGGAGGAATTGATCCATTCTCCCTGCGAGTAGCATGACCCTATCCAGGGACAAGAGGTGGTCGTCAATAGACGATCGGCAGCGGCGCCAGTGGCTAGGGCTAGGCCAGTGAGGAGGAGCGTTTGGAGTTGCATTTTTGTATATTGCCGAGTTTTTGAGTTTTTTTTTTGAGCGTGTCGTGGATTAGGTCTCGGTGACAAGTCTACTTTTACTTATGAGTATCATATTATCCAAGACTCAAGGTAATTTAGGAAGTTTTATCAACTTACCGATGTTAGACTTCCGACTTCTAGTATATCAATGTTATGCAATGACCTAGGAGGATTGACTGTGTTGAGTAGATAAAGTTTGGATGGAAGTAAATGGTTCTTATATGCATTTCATCCTTAGGAGGAGGTTCTTCTTGACTCTCGTGACAAGACCTTTCATTCCTTCTAATTAATTCTTGCATTCTCCAAGATATTGGCAACCCGGCCCCGCGTACATCCCCATACTGTTCTACGAAGGAGCTCCGTGGCAAGACCTTTTACTCCTTCTAATTAATCCTTGCATTCTCCAATGGCAACCCGGCCCCGCGTACATCCTCATACTAGTGTACGAAGAAGCTCCTATCTTTTAGGAGGAGCTTGTGTCTTTTGAGTTGGCAAGGCAGCTTTGGTGAGGCTCCTTCGTAAGGCTAGTGTAAGCATGTTCGTAAAGCTAGTGTAAGCTTATATCGCTTTTGATTAGCGCCGTACTTCGCTCGGCTCACCACTGTTTAGGATGGTCACTTTTAACTCACTTTTCTATCCAAACTCCGTTAGCTAGCCTTTTTATAGAAAATAATAGACACCCCAACGATAATCACCGCACCAACGATAATTTATTACTATAGTACTATATTTCTCCACCCAAACGCGTGTTATTAATGATTTTTAACGCGTAGAAAGTGTCTACTATGTCTCCCTACCGAATTCGCGGCCAGAAATATAGGAAAGAGCAGGCAGACATTGATGCAGCTGCCCAATACTTGCGCACGCGACTCTAGCCAAATATCAGCAATTACGCAACAACCAATAACCTGCCATACCGGCGACTTCTCCGCGCCTATAAGGGCCAAAAATCACGACCCTTGCGTGCCTCTAGCACTTTTACGCTTACTATAGAACAAGACCTTGCCTTAAAAAGGTATCTCGGCGCTATCGACGCTATCGGCTTTGGTATACACCGCGCTCTTACTACTGAACAGGCCAACGCTTTACTAGCGGAGGCGCATCAAAGTAGCAGCTCGAAGCCACCTATAGTCGGGAAAATTAGGCTACGCGCTGGCTTCAGCGAAACCCTATCTATAAGCGGCAAAAGTCTAGGCCGAAGGAAGTCCTCCGTATGCTTGCTGAGCAACTTAAGCAGCTCTAGGCTTGGTTTACAAAGCTAAAATCATGTATTAATAAGCTTGGGATTACGCCAGAGGACTGCTGGAATATGGGTGAGACTGGCTGCTGTATTAGTGTTGTAAAAACCCAGTACGTTTATAGCGCCGAGGGCGCTCAATTGTCCTTCCTAACGCTAATAATCGCAAACTTATGACACTCGTTGAGTAGGTTTCAGCTGCCGGTGACTCAATTAAGCCTATGGTAGTCATCAAGGCCGCTTCTCTACTCGAGCATTGAGTGGTAGAGTTACTAGATCGTTACCTTGTCCGCCAAATTGAGTCAGGCTACAGCAACGATGAGACCATTGTTGAGTGGCTCAAGCATTTTGAGTGCCTTACATGGACAAGAAAGCGCGGCCTTTGGCGCCTGTTACTACTGGATGGCCATGGATCCCACTACACCAAGGAGTTTGCAGACTTTGCCGCAGCCCACTACATACAACTGTTTAGCCCCCCGCCCCACATAACTCACATTCTTCAACCGCTTGATGTCGGCTGCTTTTAGCCGCTCAAGTGGTACCATAGTAAAATGCTTGATTAGGCCGCTCGAGCAGGAGCGAAGGATATCTCCAAAGCTGACTTTCTTGCAACTTGAAGCGAGATTAGGTCACAAACTTTTAAGCCATCGACAATCCAGAGTGGCTGGAGGCGCTGCGGGCTTTATCCATGGAACCCAGAGCTGGTAATTAAGCAGCTAACTGCTACAGCTCTGTCCTCTCAAGGCACGCCTGAGCCCTCCCATACCGGATGGTCGTCCGACGTTCGCGATCTGACGCCTACCTTTGACTCTAAAGTCGAAGCTGTGCCTACGCCGACAAAAAGCCATCGTTATAAGTCGTTTGGTAGCGCTACTGCGTTCCTTTGCTGCGCTCGAGTCTGGCACGAGATCGAGCAACGGCGGGCAGCTGCGCCGGCAAAGGCAATTGAGCTGCCATCGCCGGCGTGGAATGAGCCTCGTAGTATACGGGAGATAAGTAAACAAGAGGCCGGAGTCAAAGCAGCGCTGAGTGTAAGCCTCCCGAGCAACCAACTACAGCCCGTTTTACGCCATCTTACTGCGTTATCGGCGCTTGCCCGGACAGTTAATGGCTTGAAGCGTCAATTATTAACGATGCAGGCAGCAGAAATAGCTCGAATGTCGAAAGCGCAAAAAACGGACAGTCAATACCGGTGGAGGCGCTATCTACGCAGAAGACTGCAGGGCTATAGTCAAAAAGCGCGCTATTAATAAGATTACAGCAGCGGAGCAAGCCATTAAGGACAAGAAACAGCGCGAGGTTACGAAAATCATGACCAAATGGCGAAAGCTACACCCAACGATTCGAAACTTTGGGCGTAAGTACAGCATGGCCAAATACCCGCTGCCAATAGACAATCTGCGTCTTATACAGTCTTCACAGGCAGCCTTAGCGGCCATGGCAAGGCCTACAGCCGCTCGTTGGGGGCAGGATCTTGGTCAGGATTACTTACTATCAGTCCAGGTTTCGCTCTCGGTACGCCTGGCTGCAGACCCATACACTGTAAAGTTAGCACAAAAAGAACAGCTATAGCATTAAAACTAGAGTCAATATACGCAACCAAGCAACAATGAGGTCTGCTACGAGGCAGAAAACTCGCAAAACTATGACCAGGATAGTCAATTTGATAGCTGTGGTGAGATGGATTGGTTTGACTGCGAGAGCGATCAGGATACATACGGATAGCTGGTGGGGGAGTAAAATTGCAAAAATATCATTTTTTTTTTCACTTTCATGGGCATGTGCGATATAAACTTCGCGTTATTTTACAACAAAACTGCATTACTAGTGTTGATTATCGTTGGGGTGGGGAGCCTTTGCTGCGCGCGGGTGCGAAGTAGAAAACGGAGAGCCTAACCATCTTATGGGGTTCTCACAGCCCGAATTTCTCACTCTTTGATGATTCTTCCTACATAATATACTGATTTCCCCCAACGCCATAAGCTCCTCAGAATGGCCGATTGCCGCAAATTTGGTGATCAACGCATCCTCAAATCGCTCAAACAAATAGATCAACAGACCTGGCTTATCGGAAATCTCATCTTGCAACGAATCCCTGATTCTTCAACCAAGTTCGCAATATGGGAGGACGAAGATGGCTCTAGTTTCTTACTGAGCGCCGCTCGTAAACCTTTGCCTCCTGCATCGATAGAAATCGACAGCCTATATATCACGCTTATCCACGAAGCTGGTGATGCTTCGGCTGTTTGGGCTATTCGTAATAATGCTATTTGCAAAGCTCGATATACTCATCCCGGCATCACTTCTGAATCAGCTACTCTCCAATTTGTTCAAGAGCAGAACCCAAGCTTCATAATTCCATAAATTTTCTATCACGCTTTTGACCATGATCGTAACTACCTATTCCTTCAGAGAGTCCCCGGGACAGCCTTGTTCAAGCTTTGGCCTATTATGGGCGATATCTGGCGGCAAAAGTGCGTTGACGAAATTGTTCGTGTCATCCAGGAGATGGAACAATGGAGAGGAGCCCTTGGTGGTGTCGACGGTCAGGGTCTTCTTGAAAACTGGCTTTTGGTACCGAAGACTAAGAGGGATTATACACCAGAAAATCTGCGAGCGAGCTGTGAGGATTTGGGTATGGATTGTTCTGATTGTGTCTTTTACCACGCCGATCTGGCGCCAACGAATATCTTGATTGAGGACGAGCCTCAGATAGGGCGGATTAGTCGTATTGATTTCGAAATGGCCGGTTTCTTTCCCAAGGCTTAGATCAGGACGAAACTTAACGCCTCGTGGGCTTTCAATCTTGACGGGTCAGCAAACTCAGACCCAGAGTTATATCGCACCATGATGGCGTGAGCACTCAGTGCTCACGGATATGAGGATCTCGCTGAAGCTTGGCGCGAGCGCCGCAAGGCGGCCAACAAGGTGGCCTCCGTTCCATCAGGGATTCAAATAAGTGACTAGCTCCTCCATTGGCATAACTAATATCAAACGAGTGACAACGGACATTCTGACGTGCTAGAATGCGGGCAGATCGTTCTTCGGAAGAAGAGTATCAGCAGCTGTGCCGGTCCATCAGCTATCGTTGTTTGGCAGAGGATAGTAAAAGAATAAAGAGAAACTCACGGGTTGAAGATACAACAACGCTTATTTACTAGCACCGCAACTTCCGCAGGTATCGACATGAGCCTGGTTATTGTAACCGCTGGAGGAGTTCGAAGAGTTGGCAGGTCGCACGGGCACTTGAACAGCCATGATTGATGCAGTGGTAGTGAGGGAGGTTTCTCTTTAAAATGTAGGAGGAAAATAGCTTTGACTTGATAATTGGTCTTGATTGAGGAGCTTTGGTTTGGAATTCTAATCTTGCGGATGATAATAGCTTTCCTTTATACACAACTGGAGCTACCGAAATCAGCATTATCGTCCTGGATAGCTAGTAAAATAATAGATCTACAGGCTCTTGATGCTCGAGACTACGTACTGTACCGCAATCCCGCAGCATATCGAGCACATTGTCTGGTTTTGCTGGGATTGAGTTCGCCATATGGGCAAAGTATGGCTTGTGTAGATTCTGGTAGGCCTATTCGTCGTTTGATGATGAACGGTTCACATTGTATTTGGAGCGTATTGCATCCCATCTCCTAAACCAACACTTGCGATACATTCTGCGATAATGACTTCCTGTCTCATGTTATTAAGAGTTCTAAGTTGAAGAGATTTATGAAGAGAGTATTGACTAGAAAAGGGGATTTTTTTGCCAAAGTATAGCAAAGAGGGGTGGTGATACTGGAAGATTGACGGAGAGAGTGGAGCAAATGCTAAGAAAAGGGTGGTCATGATGTGACGGCATTGCTGCGCCGCCGGCTGCCTATTCTACTATTTCTTGGTACTGCAGGCACGGCTGGTCTTGCTCATGATAGCGTATGAACCGTCGCCACTTGGTGCCAGAAACTGGGCCATGTGTCAAGAACTGGGCCACTGAACAAGGGGGTTGCCCGAATCTGGGACAACCGGCATCTCAGATTCGGCCAATACTTAGCTTGCTAAGGCCAGGTTGCCAAGACCTGTTCATGATTGCAACAGCTACAAGCTTAGGTTGCTTGGTTACTGTTCGGTTTTAAACCCTTGTATACTTAGGTTCGAAAGTGGAAATTGACCTTAGTGAGGTCAGTTTTCCCCATAGAGAATAGCGCTAGTATTTCTCGATGATGACCTCTTGAGACCCTGGAACCACAAAAAATGGAGAACTGTGCAACGGCGAACTCGGGGTTCGGGAAGGGGGGGCATGTTTTGATGCGAGTGGGAATTGATTGCTGGAGGGCCTGGGTGTAGATGGTTTAAGTTAAATCGTGTTGTGGAGGTCCTTTGTTTAAGGAACAATAAGGACGGTTGTTTGGGTCGGTACCGTTGGATGTGTTTTGGAGCCGGATCGGAATTCTTCTCGTGATTTGGCGGCAATTTAATTGCGATATAACGGTTGTGGGCTCTTACTGACGATTACTGTCACGGAGAGTGGGAAAGAAAAAATTATTTGTGGTTGGCTTTGGGTGTAAAAGAAGGGATCATTGTAAAGTACTGGAGACTGGAAATTTCACTTGGTTTGAAGACAGGTAGCAGGCTCAGTCTGGACGGCGCCGTATCTATCGTGATGAGTGAATCAGATGTTGCAGCGCATTCTGGGAGCATCGAAGTTACGACACTGCCGATGGTCCCTTATTCTGATCCAATTCCGCTCCATTTGAGGAGAGAAGTGCGAAGGGCGACGACCGCGCCAGCTTTGATACCCAGCGCTGAACAGGGAGTCACGAGGATACCGGTAACCAAAATCACTCCGTTGAGACTTGGTCCATTTCTCCAGAACAGAAGTACTTCATCCTCCCATCCGCGCCCCGCGTGGTGGCAGCCGAACCTACACCAAGTTATGCATCAGACTATGGGCCCAAAATCTCCGAGCGAACACCCACACTGTCATCAGAAAGCTCATACCTATCATCAATACGCGGCACCTGCACAATACAAATCGAGCCCTCTCTCAGCCTCCAAGCCATGCAATCGGTGAGCAACAACACCACCCACGCAACAACATGGCACCGTTCCCACGTCTACCTAACAAACAGCCAAAACTCCTCCGTTCCGGACGTATACCGCCCAACCGGGACCCCACAAGCCGTATTCGACAATCTAGACATTGCAACTCACTCATCTCCTCGATTTCACCACTTCACCCCATCCCCATCCCCACCCCCAACCCCCCCATTCTCCCCACAGAACCAGCACCACATAATCCATCAAGTATCCATGCAGGCCCCACAACGCCCACCTACGGACCCTCCAGACTCGACATGCAAGACCTCATCGAACGCCAGGCAACATGGGACGACGCGCAAAAGGGCTGGCACCCCCTCCGTCGCTTCGCAAGTCTAGGCAAAGGGATCACAGGGGGTTTGAAGAAGACGCTGAGTAAAGGGAAGGGCAAGGAGCAGGGCGGGTTTGTCGGGGGTGGGGACGGGGCGCTGCCGAGGAGGATGGGGAGTGAGCGGAGGAATGGGAGTGGAGGGGGGACGAGGCCTGGGTTTCCGAGTAGGAAGTGGTATTCGATTGGGGGTGGGGGGAGGGAGAGGGGGGTCAAGAGGTGGGAGGTTGGGAGGGAGGGGGAAGTGAGGAGGGATTTGACGGGGTAGATTGTGGCGGTGGGAAGGTTGTTGTCAGTTAAATGTAAAACACTCGTTTTATGATTACGGTCTGTTTCGCTTGCAGGTATGAGTTATCATTGTTATCTTAGAACTCGTTGTCTTGGTTTGGAAAGCATTGCTTGTAGGAATGGTACTTCCACATTTAGAATTAATTTCCGTACTTGGTTTATCCTAAAACGCGATTTTGTGCGTTGCTTCTCCTTTGTGTTCAAACTAGTCTGTCGTTTGCCGCGCTATGCACCCATTTCTCTAAACCCTTGTCCTGGTGACTCTTTTTTTTTTTTTTAGAAAAAACAGTCGAGAGGTCAAGATTGATCCTCCAGTCTTCTTTGGTAATCAAGCTAGTCGAGTTACCTTTGAGGCACGACTTCACTCCTGCCGGAAACATTCGTAAGCAAAAGCGATGATTGCGAAATCTGAGATTCCATGATCGACAGTGCAGCCAAATTGTGGCTTGTGAGGCAGGGCTTTCCTTGGCTGAATGGTGCGATAGCTGTGCTTTTGACATATGAGATGCGAATTTAAGTCAAGTAAAGAAAGTGTAGTATCAGCCGCCTCTAAAGTGAGTAGCCTACGAATGAGTTTGGAAATAGGAAAACCTAACAGTCCTTAATAAAGAAAATGTTATCACAGGGTGCTAAGAATGACCTTCCATGAAAGTTCCAAGCTGACTATACGGCTTCGTTCTAGGAGCAACTTAACCCACGAACAATATTCACAGCTCTCATCTGGATCTCGATATTGATTCATCTAGACCTACTAACATTGAATGATTGTACCCAAATAAAATTATACAGCCTCATCCTCAATCTCAAGATTACCAACTTTGAACTTCTTACCTCTCATATCCGCATAGTCGTTGTGATCGTGGTAGTTCTTCACTCGTTCCCGTACATACTCTAGACCCCTGACTGGCGCAGAATTCTCTTGATTTTCTCTCACCAGTCCCAGCCTCTTCAACAAAGGCGATGGCGCAGGCTTGATATCAACCTCATTCCCAGGCCTCACAAAGTAGAACAAGCCCAAGCGATGAATATGCGCCTGATCCTCCGGTGGACGTTGAACGCGATGAATCGTCGACTTGAAGTATCCAGCCGACCAAAAATCCAGCGTGTCACCAACGTTGCAAATGATGCCACTGTCCACAGGCGGCACATGCTTCCACTCTCCGGCTGGCGTTTTCAATTGCAAGCCAGCTACGTTCTGGCTCCAGAGTAAAGTCAGACTGCCGAAGTCTGTGTGTGCGCGCGACCACGTGTTTTCCACTTTTGCGTCGTCTTCAGCTGAGCGAGGACGGTAGACCATGTACCTTAAGTGATCCTCTGATTGGTCATTGTATAGGTGTCGTTCCGAGAAGTAGTCTTCTGGTAGCTCGAGGATAATAGAGAAAAGTGTAAATATTTTGGATGCTAGTTCCAACGACCTACGTGAAAAGCTTTCAATTTCTGCTCGAAACTGCCGGAGATAGGGATGGAATGGTTCGTTCTCATTTGCAGGGATGAATTTTGGAATGTTGACTGATTCGACAATGTCTAGAACGTCGGTACTCATAATCTTCTTCTCATGGGCCTTTCGCAGTACGCATAAGTCCAAGTTCTTCAGTAGGGAGGTAATGTTACGTACAGCTCGATATCCAAAGTAATTGCCCTGTGCAAAGTCACATCGATATTTTGGATCACCCTTTTCTTCAAGAGGAAGATTCAAGTAAGATTGGCCAATGTCATACTGACGGTCAACCTCTTCTTGTGTGAATCCTGTCCCAATTACGCTGAAGAAGCCAGTTTTGCGCACCTAGGCGACTTTAGCATTTGAGTTATAGATCATATGAACTTGATCATACAGCATCTCGTAAATCATCCGCTAGCTTCTGCTTGCCACCAGGTTCATCGAAAATCGAAAGGTTAATGACTTTGATGTTAGTCCAATTAAGATCTTTTGTCGTCTTCCCTGGTCTTTTCCACTTCGGAATAGCTGGTGGTTCTGGGTATGTTGCAGAAGGCATATTTGACGACGTATTCAATTGTTTGTAGTGAAAAAACTAGCCATTAATAACCTATCTCTGGGCTATATATTTACTCTGGTTCTCGAAGGGATTGTATCGGGTGACGCACGTTATGTTGAGCACGCAATCACTCGCCAAGATTCGTGATTGCTTTGCCGAACACCTCAACACCATGTAGCGCAATCCTTTGCATATGTCAGTAAAACGTAGCCGATAGGTTTACCGTTTCTCAGAGTATAAATTTATTCTACGGGGACTGCAGGCGACATCGGAATCAGTCGTATGTTTCATGAAAGGTTGGGCACTATTTGATAGTTGTGTGGATCTTGTCAGATTCAATTACTTTCCTTAAAGTCAGCTAATCACAAAAGTTTTGCTGATGATTATTTGAGCCACTTCATAGGCCCTATCTTAAACGATCTGCGCAGCTTGCGACATGGCTTCCGAGAGGCAGCACGAAGTCATCCCTGGCAAAGAGATCCAAAGTGTACCAGACTCTGACGCCAGCTCAGCCCCAGCGCCAGAAACGACACTCAAAGCTGCTCACCGTAAGTCGACAACGCCTATTCTGCTATGATGCTTTCATTTACTTAATCATGCGAATTCACGTCAGCAATATCCCAGATGCAGCAATTATGGATCTTGAGCAAGGCACAGGTATCAAGAAACATAGGAAACTGAGGTTCTCCCAGTCGGCATGGACATTGAGCATCTTTTATTATCCATACATATTCTTTGAGCCGCTTGCTACGCTCATGTTAGAGCATTTCAATCCCAGCGTGTGGATGCCTCAGATCATTTTTACTTGGAGGATCTTATCCATGTCCCAGGGCGCAACTCAGAACTAGGCATGCGGGCATCCTGGTCTGTCGATTCTATCTGGGGGTTGTTGAGGCCAGATTCTACCCAAGTGTCTTGTATTACTTGAGCTTTTGGTACCCCGCCGATCGGCTTCCACTTCGAATCGCGTTTTCTATGCCTGTGGTATGTTCAGCGGGACTGTCAGTGGCTTAATCGTGTTCGCAACCTCATTCATGAATGGCGTTGTTGGATTGGCGGGATTGCCATGGGTGTGCTTGTCCTAACACCTGGAGATTATACAATATTGCTAACGGAAAACTTAGCTTTTTATTTTAGAAAGTATTCATGCCACATTTTATGCCGTATATACATTTTTTATTATCAGAAAAGCGGCTCAGATATGATATACCCGAGTGCTAGGACCGAATGGGTAAAGGGACAAACTGCCACAATGAGATTCCGCGCTCTATTCAACATCGAGGGTGGCTGGGCGTATGATTATCGTTGTTTGGACTTGGCTCGATATCGCAAAGAACAGTTAAAATATCAAGTAGAAGGTAAACGAGTAGTAGCATTGAGTTTGCTTTGAGAAGAATTCATAAAGCAGAAAACCATGAAGAATCTGCTTCAAATCTGAGAATACGAGTGGGTTATGCAGAAAATAGATAGTGATGTTTTGAGGAAATTTACTGCTCAGGCCATAGCTGCGTTTGGGCATGAATGAATGAGGACTTAGTGGGGGCCCTGGTGCTGATGTAAGTACGCACGGGCAGTCCAAACAGCTAGGCTATCTATGTTTATAGAGATTGATCGTATTACAGGTGGAAGAATGGTGAAGGAATTTTTCAATGCCGCGTAGCGACCGGGAATAAAGAACTAGGTTCGATCTAAACATCCGTACGCCGGCTCTACATTGTCTTGAATGGGCCTGTGGCTCTTTCTCTTGTTCAAATATAGAATGTTGATTAAGTGATGATGACTAGCTAGATGCGCACGGATCACACGCACACCAATGGTCGTCGGGTACATTCGGAACTTGCGCTTCCATGCACGGCCCTTGCGTCCAATTCACTAGCGCTGGGTTGGCCATGCTAGTCAGCACGCTACAATGGCCATGCCCGATGAGGCTCCACATGCTAACTCTCTCTGTATGGTAGGTGAGGCGATTTAAAGGTGGCTGCCAAGATGGCGTAACTAAAGGTAGAACTAGTTTTACAGGAGCTATGTGATTGTCAGCTCGTATGAATGTTCCTTGGAATATTTTCAAATCACAACGAATAGGTATCAAACGTTGAACGATATGTGGACGGGAACAGCCGTCCGTTAGTACTACCTATTTCTTCCACATCTGTATTGGGACATTGATAGCGGTGTTAAAATATCTCTGTGGAGGGAGACTACTCACAAATGACGGTGTGCGGAGCATAGCCGCCATGGTGCAACTTTGGAGTTTAAATAAGGTCGCAGAACAGACAAACCAGCAAAGTGGAAAGTGTATAAGTACAAACCATTCTCCAGAGAGGTCAAATTAACCACAGCTTCTTCGGTTTTACAATAAGCTTCAGTTTCTCAGACTTCAATATCATTCTCCGCCAAAATGGTTGTCTTTTCTAGCAAGTACTTTGCAGCCGCTATGGTGCTGTTCGCAGTTCCGGCTTTTGGATCACCACTCGCCGAGCAAGCTATTGAGGCTGACACAAGGTACGTCTGATACCCCTTATACCCTCCCAGTCTGAGACATGGTATAATGGTAGCACATTTACTAATTCATAATCAGCGCGAACAATACGCTCGTTAAGCGCTGGAACGGTATAAAGGCCTACTCCTATTCAGACTCATGTGGCGCAGACAACAAAGGGGATGGTACAGATTACACTTGGGTTGGTCCCATGACCGCGAACAAATGCTATCATCACGTTGTAAATGGCAAAAAATGGGATATGTGGTCTGTCGAATTCGATGGTACTTGGGGCGAGAACTGTTTAGGATTTCCCTCACCGATTTTGTTCAAGGGATATGATTGCAAAGGAAGCGTTGGTGGTAATGCGAGGGGTGAATCTGGAAAACCCAACAAATGCTACCGGTATGGAAGCAACCCAAAGAACATTGGTTCATTCAAGTCGTTCATGTTGGGTTGTCAAGCAGCTCAAGGTGGAAAATAGGAGGAAACCGAAGCTAGGTCGACTAGTAGTTATTCTTACTGGCAGTAGACATGAGTGGGTGGTGAAAGCTGCGCTACGTATAGCTCTGGATAGTTCGGCGAGAAGCTAAGAGGTGTAGATTTCCCCTTAAGGTAGTCTTTCGATGTAGCTATTTTGATTTAAATCAGGGTACAACAGGTGGAACACTTAGGCAATGATAGGCACCACGAAGGGCTATGAATTTGAGCTCATTTTTGTTGTCCTTCCTGATCACCTCAGTTTTTGTCTTCCACCCGGTCACATCAAGTAGCAATAACGCTACTATTCTTGCACAGTGCAGCCTAAGCATCTATGGTACTAATTTCTTTTTATTATCTGAAGGCTACTAATCTTTAGAGCCATGGCTAATATTATAGATTATATCTATCTATGTTGAGGAGATAAACATGCCTCCTACCTTATCTAAATTGCTCAACATCATTGCCCCATTATCATACGCTCGAAGGTCAGTTCCTAACATTTGACAACTTTAGGAATTCAATGCTGTCATTTGAGTATCTACATTATATGGAAAAAAATCTTCACCTCCAATATTGTTAGCTTCCCAAAATTTGTACGCTGGAGTGCTTGTATTCAATAATGCTTAATGTATAATTGAAAAATTGATGTAGCGTATTCCATAGATATTACAATAACTCAAAATATGTAACATAGGAATAGCATAGCCCTATAAGAAAAAAATAGCTCTAGCATTTTTAAAAGTATACAGCTGAAAATCATTGGCCTATCTTGGGTGGTACAGGTTTGAGAATCGAGGACCTTGACGAATGTAGCACGTGTTATCTGGTCTCCACTACGCGCGGAACGGCTGGCCTTAAGTTTCCTATCCTCCCGAAGTTGTGAACCTCGCCCAATCAGGGCTTTCAAAATTTTTGGCTGCTGCAGCCACATGTAACGATATATTGGTGGAGCTAATTAGAGGGCGGCTAGGGTCGTACTAGTCTCACTTCCTGTCCAATAGTTTCTCCCGCATGCTGTGCCAGCATCGATGAACTGCGTCCTCAATGTGATCGATCCTTGCCAGGCTTGATTGGTGGCCTCTTGATCCAGCGCGCATACAACTTTCTACAAGTGGTCGCAATCAGAGATGTCACTTCGTTCTAGAGGGTATTCAAGGTGTTGGACGGATTTGAACTTAGCGATCATTACACCAAAAACACATGCGATTAGTAGGGGAATATAGCATCCAACCTGCAAAGCTGCGGAGTCGTTTGTCGATCCTACCCAACAACTACGGGGCTGAAAAAGCCCCCCAGGATATATGATGCAGTGGCCCCGCGACGATTTTGCACGTAATGCAACCCTCTTCTTGTCACTCGCTGCTCGCTTTCCCGCCTCTTAGCACAGCAACCAAAATGCGTAGTTAAAGACTCTATACAGGCGCGTCAGTAAGGAGAGAATTACACACAGAAGCCAGCCTCGTCGCGCCAAAACTCAACATATATGCAAGATAGGCGGAACGCCGCCTTCTTGGGGACAGGGTCAACGACTCTAACACACAGATCTAATATGATTGACGCCCGTCGCTAAGGCAAATAATTTATTGCGCAACATGTCACAAGAACCGATCGCATCTCAGAGCCGGGTGAACTCCTTCCCTTCCGTCCAGGGTGATGACATTTGCGATGACTGTCAAAAAACCGATTCCGATACCTACTTCTGCAACGACTGCAACATATATCTCTGTACAGGCTGTTGGTCAAAGCAATTGGCACACAGAAAGCAAAGACCAGGGCGCGGCGGGGCACGCCACGAAAAGACCAATATCTCGTTGGCAAGGAAGATAAACAGCGCGTTAATGCCGACAAGCAACCCTGAGGAATTGACACAATTACATGAGGATGACGCACAAACTGCTTGGTTTGGTTCGTAAAATCTAGGTCTTATCATGGCTGTCAGGCTGAAATTTTTAGGTGTTCAAAGACCACAGGATGGGCGCACTCCTTCCTTCCTCGACTATGGGCGTTTTGCCCATCTCCTTTCAACCACAGTAGAGGAGTGGAACTCAAGCTTCAAGCATGGTCCGTCTAATAGGGATAACAGAACTCCAAGCCTTGTTTCATTTGTCGGACAAACTGGACATGGAAAAAGCACGCTTATTAAGCTGTTAATCGATTTAAACGTAACCGGGGGGCAGACATATTGCACGCCTGTGGTAGGGGCTCCTGGTGTCACTGATCCCACTTCTGAGAACGTCCATTTGTACCTTGATCCCGTCACCGGCGTGACCGAGGTGCCAATATTTTTCGCTGATTGTGAGGGTCTCCTTGGAGGGGAACGAGAGCCAATAAGTGCGAAGCTCAGAAGATCTGCTAATAAACCTGCGAATGCGACTAGTCTACCTACTCCCATATCAGAGCGGGAGTTGGCTTGGGCAGATAGTACAAGCCTTCGCAGTAGGCAGTACGCAGTAACAAATCTGTACCCACGGTTGCTTTACACTTTCTCGGATGTGATTGTGTTTGTACTTAAAAACCCTCGGTGCGTTCAGGAGTGGAATCAGGATCCTATCTTAATCAGCACAAGGCTAATCATATCAGTGCTATCGAAGATGTCCTCGAACATCTTGTTGAATGGGCGGCAGCTGCGCTAGAGAAGACGTCCAACCAGCCTGTCCTTCCCCATGTGATCATCGCGTTAAATGCATCGGAGAATAGCATCGACGAAAAGTTATGGGATCCTGAAGTAGCCACTCTGGAAGTTTTGGACTCTATCTCACGTACAGTGAATCGCAATGATACATTTAAAAAATATGCTCAATTCTGGAGAGAGCGTAATCGCCAGATAGATACTGTTCAGCAGTTGATTCAATCTTATTATAGTTCCATAAAAGTAGGTTGTCACATAATTTTGATGGTTCGAAGAGCAAGCTGACCATCATAGGTCGTTCGCATTCCTGAGCAAGGCCGACCACAGCTTATCCAAGCACAGATACAGCGACTTTACACGGGAATTTCTTCTGGCTGTAAAGATTCGAGAGAGAAAAAAGCTAAAGTTCGTATGCTACTCGACGCTGAAGAACTCCAATCATATCTCCAGTGTGCTTTTGACCACTTTGCCAAATCCCTGGATCACCCATTCGACTTCGTTCAAGCCTCATTCTCTGATAGCCCAATACCGCTCGATCTTGGTGGTAATATAATGAAGCTTGCAATTAATATGATGCATGTTTGGAAGAACAAGCTCGAAATCGATGTCATATTCCAGGAGATAAGCTATATGGTGGCCTCATGCATCATGTTTGATTCGGCGCGAAAGAAGAACTTGGGTAAGTCATGACCCTGTAACTAAGATATATGCATAACTAATGTAAAAGGAAGGTATGGCGCGTGAGATTTTCCCTCAATATCTCGAACATTTAGATGCTGCTCTAGAAAATTTCTGTGAGAGTCACTGGCCATGCGAATATGTTGACCCCAACAGTGGCTCAAGATGTGTCAATGTTAGGAGTGGGCATGGTGGCAAAGGCCATCAGAATTCGAGTGGCAAGATTTTCGCCGATGGCTTATATGTGTCGCAGCGCGCATTTGAAGGACTCCGTCAGGAGTTTGCAGCCAACTGCTTCTTTCGACTGCAAGAGCTGCTCGAGCGCATTGATACCCTTCGGCAAACGAGGGGGACCAGGAACGACGAAATCCAGGCTGCAGCCGAAGTCCATCGTGACGACGTGATGGCTTGGTTTTATCGCCATGTGTCGGGTGATGGTAAGGCGGCACAGTATAACAGTCATTCGGTCTGTTTTTGCTGTTTGTTGAGACCTCCAGAACATGCACTACCGTGCGGACATGTATTATGCACAGAGTGCGTTTATATCTACGGTCACCCAAGGCCAGGCAGTAGGACTGAGATCGAGATCGAATATTGCCCTTTAGAAGTTCAGTCCGCACGGGCATCTCAACCTTGGAGGGTGCACCTCAAACCAGAGGCTGCTGGTGTTCGCATACTGACTTTGGATGGGTATGGTTACGGTATAACGCCCTTAGAATGATAGAGTCTAATATGATGTTTTAGGGGTGGAGTTAGAGGCATTGTGGAATTGGAATATTTGCAATGCTTGGAGCGAGCACTAAATCGCCGAAATGGTAGATTGCGTATTCAGAGCTTCTTCGATCTTGTCATTGGGACTAGGTACGTTATCCCCTATTGACATTTTTAAGGACTTGCTAATCCTGTTATCCAGCACGGGCGGTCTCATCGCTCTTGGCTTGGTTGCACGCAATTGGGCCATCAGCACTTGTATCACAAACTTCAAGGACCTTTGCCAGAAAGCATTTACCCGGCGCGCAATGGGAAATATTCCGCTCCTTGGATTCTTTGTTGATAACCACCATCACTCAAAGTATGAGACAACTCCACTGCAAAGTGCGCTACAAACTGCTTTTTCCGCAGACCAGTACCTGTTTGGAGGGCAGAGATACGACCAGACTTGGGATTCACCTGTCAAAGTTGCTGTTACGACAGCTCTATCGTCAACCTCCCCAGCATTGCTAGCAAATTATAATCGTCAATGTGATGATAGGTGTGAGTAATTGGCATAAATTCGGAATGCACGCTGACTTTCCAGTATCGTATCAATTCCAAAGAGCGGAAAGCGTCGAGACTGAGCTGAAAACTTGGGAAGCGTGAGTTATAATGATTGAAATGCTTGCGCATTTATCTAACGCAAGAGACCAGCGCGCGGGCAACATCTGCCGCACCTCGTTATTTCAAGCCTTTTGACCACGAACCATCGAAACAAAGATATCTGGACGGCGCACTGTATCATAACAATCCTATAGCAGTGGCTGACTCTGAGTGGAAACTCATCTGGCGATCGAACTTGTGTTCACACCCAGATGTCATACTATCACTGGGTACTGGATACGATCCGCAAAAGCGGCAAAAACCACAGCTTAACTCTGCCATAAGATCAGGTATGTTCCGAAATGGGAAGTTTCTGTTGAAGATTGCTGCAGATCACATAGAAGATGCCTTGGACTGCGAAAAGACATGGGAAGAGTATATTAGGAGAATACCAGACGATATTTCTCGTTCTCGATATGTCCGGTACAGCCCGAAATTCATCAAAAGCCTACCTGCTCTTGACGATGTCCCGCGTGTTGAGTCTATCCAAGAATTGGTCTCGGGTCGTTTGTCGGGCGAAAAGGAAGCCAAGGAAATCAAAACACTGGCTATGCAGTTGATAGCAACGAGCTTCTACTTTGAATTGGATAGGGTGCAATCAGCAACGCAAAATACAGCAATCATTACAGGTGGGACCGTATGCCCCTCTTTTGGAGCGCAACTAACCGGTATATTGAAGGCCATATTTACTGTCGATTTGCCCAAGACTCCCTTGAACTCGAGGAGTTAGGCAAACTGATACGCGAGAAGACGAATCATGACAAAAATCCATTTTTTTCCATACAAGAATGCAGCTCACCAGGTCAATCTGATCAAATCAAGTTGGATGCGAATTTGATTCATGAAATGACCCGAGGTACTTTTAAAATGCCTCTTGTTACTATCAAGCTTCGCAACAAGCTCTCGGAGACTAAAATTTGCTTTTCGCTTGTACCTGGGCATATCCATCCGATTAGCGCCTTTCCGCGTTGTTTAGTCGATGATGACAAAGGGAAAACAAGTGAGCGCCGCATAATCTTATCCTGAATAGAGATACTTTGCTAATTTTTCTAAGGAACTTTGCATCCTACTACAGCTAACGCACGTCGATGGGCTGGGCGTACAAACAGCCGACGGCAACACCAGAGCATGTGGCAGCCGCCGGATCGAGACGCTAGTAACATTGGGCGTACAATCTCTGACTTTCACGGGGAAGATCATGTTATGGGTTTCGCTACTCAGGAGCAGTTGCGAAGAAGTGCTTCTCACTATTCCCAGATCAGAAACCCGTTAGATAGCTATGGCCGACCTATGGCAGCGGAACTTTCATCTGAGACGCGTCCATCTGAGCTTCAGACACCGCAACATTGGCTCTCAGAACTTCAAGCAGTCACCAGGACCAGAAATGAGGACCTAGCACCTTCATGCCCAGTTTGTAATATCAGCTTACCCCGTCTGACCGAACATGAAATCTCGGTGCATGTAAATGCCTGTTTGGACAGTGACCCTGAACCCCTTCTAGGTCTTGAACAAGCAGATGCAGATTACGGATCGCAACTACTTAGTTTACTATCTATGGCAGGTCGTCCGAGCCAAGAGTCGCTTTGGGAAGCATCAAGCTCTTCTCAATTCCCTAGATCGCGACAGCCTCTCACTGTTTCTGAAGACTCTCCATCTCAATACTCTTCTGCTGAAAGAGTGGCTATGTATAACAGACAACGGGAAAAGTGGGCCTTCGAGTCTTCAATACCCTCGGAGGTACAATCGGCACATAACGGCTCTCGTCATGATGCTCATCAAGCTCGGTTACCTGAAGCACAGCATACTCCTCACTATAGTCGTGACTCGAGCCTATCTTTTGATCGTACTCATTCAATGCAGAGTTTACGTTCAGAGGCAAATGGAGATTCTTATCACAACCCTCAATCGACTACCCAGGCCGAGATACCAATCACATCGAACACAACACAAGTGAGCCGAGACAATTCAACACAACGACTAAGGGATGAAAAGGCGCGTCAATTTCCTCATGAGGATATTGAAGAATGGTACGATGCGGAAGAATTATGGATTGCGGAATCTACAAGGTAATGATAAGTGTTTCCTTTACGACGTGGGTACGATAGGAGTCTATCTGTAAACAGAAATTGGTGTTTTTTGATAGTTTTTCTTTATCTCAGGTCGATTTATTCTATTGTGTCTTTAGTTATAGAAATCCCTGTGCACCTCGATTTTACATGACGTAGGGCTGGTAGGCCTTTCCGTCTTGAATAGCTTTCTGGTACAATCTCTTGTTCGCACGGAACAAGTACAACTTCAAGCCCATTGCACTTGTACAAGCTATCGCAGCCATAGTCATCATTAAGATGAAGGCTAGTCGATATCGGGGCTCGTCTGATTGGACAAAGAAGTAAGGCGCTATAACGTTGCCCACTTGACCAAGCACATTGACCATGGCTACGGATACAGCACGCTTCTCGGGTGTTCGCCCCATGGTGTTTGATGTCCAAGTACTGATAAGTGGATTGGAAAAGTACATGCCCCCCACGTAAATGAAGGAGGCTGCATAGCGCGCATTACGATTATCAGTCGCGAGGCAAATGATGTAGCCAATACATCCGAAAGCGATAGGTCCAGCAAAATGGTAGCCCCGCTCTTTGGTTTTGTCTGAATGCCAGGCATTGACTAGCGATCCAATAGCAGCGAAGATGTATGGTGGCGCTGTCAAAACCAAGGTCATAGTGTTGTTGTATCCAAACCCACGAACGATTGATGGGAAGAAATTTGAGAATCCGTACGCTGCAGAAATGCCAATGTTCATACCCACAAGCAACCACATCTTGTAGTCATATACGCTCATTTTCAGCCCCTGCAGGACACCAGCCTTAGCTTCAGTGGTCGACACGATCCGCGATGATGCGGGCGGCTGCCACTCGACGCATATCCTCTGTCATGGACCAGCGGGCGCTGCCTGTTGTGGAGTCGCGGTAGTCAGGCAAAATGAAGAGCGCAATAAGCGCGAGTCCAGACCCGGTCACAGCAAGAACTATGAAAAGCCATTGCCAGCCTGCAAGGCCATATGAACCTTCCAACGTACCAAATATAGCAGCTGCAATCAGGCCAGCCACACAAAAGGCAAGAGTTTGGCCTGTATATAAAATAGCACAGCGAAGAGCCATTTCTTTTCGAGTATACCAGCAGCCCATGACATAAATCGCCTGTTTCATTGTAAGCATACTTGGGCATTGTAGAGTAGAGGGAGCTCTACCCACTTCTCTACCCTACCCAGGTAGAGGAGTGGTCTCCTCTACCCTACCCGGGTAGAGTGGGTAGAGTAGTGGGTAGGGTGTAGAAATTACTATTTATGGTTAGCGGAGTTCCCAATTAGGAATAGTTCTAGTCAAGACATGGGCGATCCAATCCAGTCCAACCAAATCCAGCCCAATGGGTCTCCAATCCAACAAGATCACTGGTCAACACAATATATATTAAGCAGAATCAATAAAATTAGGTGACTCAAGGGCCTTAGCATCCACAATCCTACAATCTTATCAAATGATAAGATCTAATTGGCCAATCAGAGGTGGGTAGAGGTGGGTAGCTCTACCCACCTCTCCTCTCCTCTACCCAGGTAGAGTAGAGGAGACACCTTCTCTACCCTACCGGGTAGAGTGGGTAGAGCTCCCTCTACAATGCCCAAGTATGATTGTAAGCAAAGCATCTAGATAAAAAGATGTTATCCTTACTCCGGGAAACAATGGGGCCTCGACGAGTCCCAGAAAGAAACGAACTGCAATTAGGCCGGAATAGTTCTTGACACCGCAAGTTGCAGCTGAAACACCTGACCATACCAAGGCCATGCAGCAAAGGTACAAACTAGGCCGAACTTTCCCGATGATCATGTTGGAGGGAATCTGGCCGAGAACATAACTTCTCGATGTCAGAGCTTAACCCTTGATTGTGAACGAAGGCAAACTTACCCTACACTCAGTATTGACACCGCCGTACCGAACTGATAGTTTTCGAGTCCAAGATCTTCGTCAAGACTGCTAAGACGGGCTTGCCTAAAGAAAGTCAGTGCAGCTCGTGTAAATATTCATGAGAGAGAGCGGCTTACGCGATCGATGCCCTGTCCAGATAATTGAACAAGTACAACACCCAGAGACATGGCATAAGCGTCATATCGAGACGCTTGACGACTTTTTTCTCAACCTCCTTCCAATTGGGAATTCCAAGAGCTTCGATAGTCTCTTCGGGACGGGGAAGGAACTCGCCAGCTTTCAGCCCGTCCGCTTCAACATTTACTGCATCTTTAGAGAGCTGAAAGTCCTTCCTCTTGATGTCGCTAGAAGCGGTCTGGGAACCGGTGCCTTGGAGCGTGGAGTCGTTATTAGAGTCGGCCATGAAATAGATTGTTAGATAAATGTATGAAAAGATTTTGAAAAATTACCAAAGAACAGTACCTTCTTATAGTGCTATTCGTCAGGGTCGATCGGACATTCTTCTACCTCCATACTCAACATGCCCGCAAGGTTGTTCTCCCCGGACCCCACCTCCACACTCCACTATCAAGCAAAATATCACTTCGACGGCCACAAACCGAAGTTGTTCCATAAATCTCGGATATCAATGACAAAAATTTATTGCACGCTAGGCACCTGACCCGTCTTGGCGTAGAAAACAAGTTGGAGGATGAATGTATATGGCTTCAATAACAGGAAACACTGTGGAATTTCCTCCGAGCAAAAAGATTTGTCACATTCAACAGGCTGGGAACTGCAGGGATGAGACTTATGATATCTTTTCGATTTGGATGAAGAAATAATCTCCTCACATCTCATAATGAAGACGAAGAATGGTTCTCAACATTACGTAGGATTACCGCAATATGTACACTTGCCAAGGGCCAGTGTTCAGCAAACACCAGATGACATGAGAGGATAATTTTACTTGGTGAGAAGAGGGATAGAAATTCTCGGGCGAATCGCCGAGATCTACAAAATTATTCATCTTGTTGTTGGGACGAGGTCTTGAAGGTGGATCACAGCTGAGCTTGGCTATATGCACTAGTGCCGAGACCCGTCGGGGCCGCAATAGGTAAATTCAGGACACACCTGCAACCTTGGAATATCACCACTGTCGGCGCCACGCAATGGGGCCACCTCAAACACTCTTCTTTATGTGTCCGAATATTAAAATTCATGTCTAAGAACTATACTTTCGCTCTGTAAGCTTTGATTGTTGCAGTACTGCTTTTAATGTGCTGAGCAGGTACTGCTAGTACTCACCCCGTTCGTTATTATGGTCTACATTATCCAATGCCACGTTGAGTAAATTCGTATCAAGTAGCGTTCATGTATACAAAAAAGTGACAAGCAGTCAAGGTGCGGTCTTTTTTGGCTAAAGCAATGTCACATGTTTGCTTGCAGGGACACCAAGTTAAACCGACGGGGTGGGGGATAACACTCCCACAGAACAGCCAGATCTATTCGACGATTTTGGGTCGCTGGGGCGAACGAACGAACTCTTGCAGCCTGTGCTTGGGTGCATGAGCTGGTAAGTTCTTTGTGTGGTCAGCTAGGGCTGGCGTGATGAGGACTGACCACATCCCATTCTCTTTGTGCTATTTTTGTATATCAACATCACATTACTTCACTAACGCGACTACACCACTACGCCCACTCCTCCGACCGCATAAGAAGCAACTATCCACTGAGAAGGAGTTAGATCTCAAACGACAGCGCGACAGCTCTCCAGCACAAAGATTCGGTATCATGTCCCCCGCCCTACTAATTACGTCAATGCGCTGACACAGGGAGAGACCAAAGACCTTGTCGTGGGCGGAATTTCATCCAAGACGTATGCGTCCTGTGCAATGCGGAAGATCTAGCTGACAGTGTATGCAGACACCAACTACCCATTTAGGCGATCGCATACTTCACGACTGGATGAAGAAGCGCCAACGCCAATACAAGCCTGTTACACCTGAACCATACAGAGAGGCTCCGACTCTTGAGAACGGATCATTTCTGTGCCCTGCAACACAAGAAGGCGTTCTTGACACGCGACGCTGTGATCGCACGAGAGCAGTTGAGAAACACTTTGAATCACGCATGGGTACTGAACTACAAGCTCAATGCTCAATAAAACAGGAGGCAAGCTCAGGCCACATACCTTCAGCTGACATGGCCGATAAGTTTTCAAGCCTTGGACAAGTCCAAGAAAAAGCTGCATGGTCTATAAACCGCGTACGACGCCCTAAGAGCACATCAATCGAACAGACTGAGACGAGACACCGACAACACCAAGATCCCTCCCTTCAAAATTCACTTCCAACGAAGCGTAGCAGCCAGAATCAAGAGTCAAAGCAACCTCAAGAAGAGAAAGTTGTACCCCTCCACGATCCTCTTGAGGGGCTCCAAGGACAACCACAAATATTTCTACAGACAAGCCGTGAGGCTCGCATACACTATTGGGCAACGAATGGGACCTGGCCCAGCAACGAGGAGGTAAAAGAACCAATGGATCGTTTCCGAGAGCTCGTTCTACCTGCGCTGGCAAAGAGCCCGTCACGCAACTCCTTACGTCGCAAACGTGCAGATACAAGTACTGTCAATGAATCAGTCTCGACGCCCACATCGAACGAACAGAGACCGCGAGAACAGAAGAGTGCGCCGTATAGACAACCTTGCTATGAAAGCCAGCTTGGTGAACGTGGTAGCTTCATGGATGATTATGAAGGCATCAGTGTGGAGAGCAAAGAGCTTTGCCAGAAACTTTTGATGTCGCCACAATCACCCCCCCAAGCTACGTTGTTTGACGATGATATATTCCGAAGTACTTTAAAACTACTCAAAGGGAGAAACGAGATGAGGGTGATTCGCGATATCGCGCAGCTGATTGTCCCATCAGCCGAACTTCTAGCGATTCGCGGCTCTAAGCATCTGAACATTCTCCGAGAGACTGTTAATGCCGGTTGGATCAATGCTGTCCCCTTTTTCGGGCCACGCCCGCAACCAGATTACAGCCTTGGATTCAAGCGAGAAGCCTTTACAAAGGACCAGCTAGAAAAGCTTCTACCCTTTATTGGGTGTGAGTCGGATGCTCACTCCCAATTTGCAGCCACACACGATATGTACTTCCCGTTCTTAACTAGCGAAGTGAAATGCGGGGCAATTGCGCTCGATATCGCCGATCGCCAAAACGCTCATAGTCAAACAATATTACAACACGGTCTTTTCGTGCTCTTCCGCCTTGTGGGTCGACAGAATGAACTTCACAATTCAATAAATGGCTTTTCATTCTCTCATAGCGATGTAGATGTGCGAATCTGGGCACACCTGATGGTCATCAACGGTGAAGATGCTGAGTTCTATCGAGAACCAATTGCTATGTTCAGCATCAAGAAGACAGCACAGACGGACAACAGATGGACTGCATGGACTGTTGTTATGAACATCCTTGATCTATGGGTCACGGATCACTTCAAATTGGTCTGCTCCGCTATTGATATGCTACCTGCTAGCTTGGATTTCGAAGTCTCCGAGTTTTCCCAAACTGGACCCGTAGATCAAGACATAGCCTCGCCGTGCTCAGGACTATCTCAACAACTTGAACGGGCAAGCTTGGCTGATGAAGGAGAGCTTACCACCTCCAAAAGACAAAAAAGGGAATAACCGCCTACGCCTACGACGCAGCTCTGCGACTGAGTCAGAATCCGCTGGGTCTAGCAATTGATGCTGCTTCGTTAAGTATGAATTTCAAAGGTGTAGCAGGAGAATGGCACTAGCGAGCAAGGTTTAGGAGCTTTGATCGGAGCATATGCTCTAATTCCCTTTGTTCCTAGCAAAGGAGAGATGAATGATTTGGACAAATTGATACCCTGAACACGGAGCATGAAGAAGGAAACTCCGGCACTCTTTTAGTACATAGCTTTGCTCTCTTCTTCTAAGAGAGGTGAATGACTTATCTCCTATTTATTCCTAAGTTCATTTTTTCCACCACGAAAGGCATAACCAATCTTGATATGGTTTGTAAGTAAGTCATTACGTCGGCCTTTACGACAGTCTCACCCCACACATATTGCGCTCCATTCCCTCAGCAATCATTACACTGCGGATGTATGAGTCAGTATTGAGACTTGTGGGTTCGCAAGGGTCGGAAGAAAATTCGCCTTTATATCGCAGCACGTGTACTTGGACTACAAGGTTTCCCGGGAAAGTGTTATATTAGATCGCTGTAGTGAAAGGGTGTAGTGCGATGTTCCAATGCATAAGTTGCATATTGGTTGCTAGGTAGGAAGGGAGCTGCTAGGACAACGACTCAAAGATTTGGCGTGTACATGGCGCAGCTAGACATTAGCGCTTTCTCACTTGTGGCTACTCTTACTATGCATCAATCTTAGATTCCTCTTCAAAATCACCTAGTATTTCAGAGGCTACGATAATTTATTCCTTATGATTACACAAATTTAGGCTGAATAGTGTAAGGCTGCGCCTACTGCAGAGCTTTGAGCCGGTTGTAGGGCTGCGAGCTTGTACGACATATACTGCTCTACTCTAATAATCAACGTTGTTGATTACTCGAACCTTTTTGGTTGTTTGGCGTAGGTGGAGTAGAGCTGCGTTCTAACAAATAGCTCTTACATTATCTGACGCTGCATTCGTGATCGACTTCGAAAACGGTGCTTGACTGGAATGATCAGGACGAATTCATGACCATCTAATAGGTCCCCTAAGGGCCATTCCATGCATTTCCTTACCCAATCTAACGCTTCAAGTGGCTCTTCGTGATCGACAAAGAATCCCGTGTCAACAGCACATACAACACCACTTGTGTCATCAGGGTTGAAGAGCGTACCGCGCAGCTTCGCAGATTGAACATATCCTACGGGGGACGCTTCAATTATTGCACCCGCGTGCTCCTTCGTGTAATCAAGCCGCACTGTGTTAATTGAGCCTTGGATAATGTTAGCCTAGCGACAATCCTAGTGGTGAATAAACTTACTTCCAAAAGCTTTGGCGGCAGCTAAACAAGCGGCGGGATGGGAGCTCATCACACCGTAAACATCGTCTCCATCCATTCGAATCTCGTTAAGAAGACCGACTGCAAGCCCGCGTTCACGATAGTCCTGGTGCACGACCAATTGAGTGATCCAGCAAATCGTCATGCCACCTACACTCCAGCGACATGCGAATACATTGCCAGCGAGAAAACCATCGACAAGGACTCTAACATAAGATGATATACCTGGGGGAAGGTATTCCTTACGAAGCCTTTCTTTATTGAGCCGCACTCGACTACCTGCCGATTCGTCAGAAGTTATAACAGATAACAAGGCATACTTGGAACTTACCCGCTTTCGCAAAGCTTCCTATTCTCTCTGCCGCTTGATTTCCCCAAACGCCATAATTCTCAGAGAAGAGCGTTGCGGCTTCCTCAAGCATCGCATCTGTGACCTGCTCGCTTGAGAACCTTTTGTAAATCTTTTCGGTCATCTTTTGTTTCTGTCGTCTGGGCGGAATGGGTTGAATTTTATGTTGAAGATCGAAGGAAACCGAATTTGTTGAACAGACTATTCGATTAAAGTTTAAATGTGGAGGATGGTGAAGGTATAAATACAGTTACGTGGTCGAACGCTAAGGAAAAGCGGGGCATCGATCTGCCGCATGTGTAGTTAACCCCCCAATCTGGCAAGGACAGGCTTCACATTCAGTCAGCGTAGGATCTTAACTGTGTTTTAGCATCGCCAAACAAGTATGTACCGGCTCCGGGTATGAGATTAGTGGGAGATCGCTGCTGCATAATTTAACGCACTCTGACTTACTTCCACTATGCCACATCGGGGTCGTGAAGGCGCGATATAAAAATAGATTAGAGAGACAATGGCAAAATTAAACGGCAGAACCCTTTCGAAAATGGTGCACAAGATCTCAAGCGCTCGATCTCAGGTACAATGTGTTTTGGCTTTTTGGAGCAGATTTCCTGCATGTGAATGACTTTTGCTCCGGTACAGATAATCAACTTCTATGAAACATTGCATTAAGGCCAAGCACCACAATCTAAATCGGTAGAATACTTTCTGATAAAGATCCTTGTTATTACTTGAATCTCCGAGAGAATAATAGCAATATTGCTCACTCGACAAATCGTTCCAATAGCCAATTCCAACCCCGTTACTTTGACAGATTCCTACGTGTTGAAACCGGCAACAGGAAACGACTGTCAAACTTTACAGCCAAAGTACTACGTTTGTGTTGGTTGAAAGTCGGTGACCTCGTCGTGTCCGGTAAGCTCAGCACCTACTAGAAGACCGGTTGCACTTGGAACGAGTCAAAGGTTGAATACGTCTACCCAGGCGCACCTGCCGCTCTTACAATGACCCCAACAAACTCGCGATCCTCTCTACCTGGTCCCACGCAGGCGGGCATACCGTTAAACTGCAACAGGTGGGCGATGCAGAAGACTAGTGTCTATCGTTACGGCATGGCGGCTGCAGCAGGCGTCAGTTTGGATCGACTCTATCAATTGAACCCAACTTTGAACGGTGATTGCTGTGGTCTCTGCCCACTGCGTTAGCGTGATGTAGTATTGAACTTTGAACTTCTGTAAACAAGCCAAGGCCACAAATGAGAGACGTGAAAGCAATAGAAGTGGTGTAGTGTTATAGCGAGGAGTGTGTAAAGAACTATATGCGAAGTGCTGATGTCATCTTGGATCTTATTTTCTGTATCAAGACTTAATTTCTCTTGATATTTCATGTTTCAATTCGCTGTTCAGCCAATGAACTAAGACATGATAGTTAACGGATTCTCTAGCTGGACCAACTAGCCAAGATATAAGCTCCTGCACTGCATTTTGATCTAGGCTAATTTGACCTCAGTGGGCTCCACCGAAGCTCTAATTTCCATTGCAGCGTTCACATCTAGTATGTAAAGGTTGTTATGATAGGGATCATTGCCAGATTTTATGAATCTGAAGCAGGTACGGTGCACATATATTTAGGCATCCATCTTGCGTAGCTCACAGCATACGAAGAGTCCGCTGACCCACAGGCTCGTACGTTGAGAATTTCCTTCGCTCTGCGGTGTATATTAAAATCGTATGGATTGCTTTTGAAGTTCCAATAAAAGACAAGGAGATCTTCGGAATTCCATGCCATGTGAAAACTTTCCTCCTTTTCTAAAGGCTGATTCCGTTTGCTAAAAGGTAATGATAACAAATAAACGGCTCCTATGATAGTATAGTGGCGGCCATTAATATTTCTTACTATCATCGCACAATCTTGCTCTCTCCCGGAGTGATCAGGATATATAAACCAGTCCCCTGCTGTTGTTCCTGATGGCACATAAGCGAACACTGTTCCTCGGCTCTCGGAAAATTCAAGGCCGACAAAATTTTCGTCGGATATGCAATGTATCGTTCCTCCCGATGAGTTTACGGCTTGACCGCCATCTTCTATAGTATATGCAGGGTCGATCTGTATCCCATTCCAGACATGTGCGTCTCGAGGTGGCGGGTTACTAGTGATATCTGTTCCAGGCGATGATGCTTTCGTGAGAGTACTAGACCGCATATCAATTGCTTTTAACAGAGAAGAATCGTCTAGAGAGACCTCGAAAAGATTCCATAGTCTGTTGGCCCAGTCCAGCGCCCAACAATCTTCTTTTAACAGCAGACCGAGTGTTTCTGATACAACTCCAAAATTACTTTTGTTATAATCCGGAACAGGAACGAAGTCATCTGTCCATTTCACAGAAGAGATGATGCCATACAGCCTGTCTCGTACGTCGAAGCACTGGAACTCGTGGATGACGTCGAAGACTTCAGATAGTTGACGAGACCTAGGCATATCACAAGCAAGAGCCAGACAACCTAACCGATGCCCGATATTCTCCAATATAGCATCTTGCGTTGCAAGAAATGTCGGTTCCAAGTTTAACATACCGAGCCCAGTCCATCCTAGCATTTTCGGGACGTTGTAGGACCGTAGAGAACGATTTCCTCCATAAACTGCACTTGATACAAATACACCAATTACAAGCATGAAATCTGCTTTTTGGATATCCTTTCCGCAATAATAAGAGACATTGGATGCCAGAGCTCCTTCTTGGAGGACCCAAACACGTGAGAAATAGGGTCTCTGGAGGAACGCAATGAATGCTATGATTAATCTTCTCTTCACCCAATTCTGCATATGAAAAAGTGGTTCTACAGCGCCAGGAGAATAGTATGAATATGGAATCCATGGATCCCCTGATTGGCGTCTCTGTGATAGGTCGTTGAAGACTTCGGTAAGGAACTTTCGCTTCTTTTTACAGAATTCGAGTAAAAAATGGCTATCATCTTGGTGAGGCCCAACGCATGCAAACACATGCTCTGCCTGATTGTAAATTTGACCCATCATTGCGACCTGATCATTTTTTTCTTCGTTGCTTGTTTGATCAATGCACAGAGCATCGACCCAGAAGTATTGACTTGCTTTAGATGAGAAAGCTTGTTGCAAAACGTACTCGCAATTCTGGCGCACTTCTAGTTGCTTTTCATTGATCGTAATGATGGCTGGCGGGTCGGTAGGTCCCCATGTGTACGAAATGGCAAGGTAGGACGGGACCGCATTCATCGGCCATACGGATAATTTGCAAGCGACATGTTGATCGAAGTTTCCTTCGGCGATCTCGAGCAATCGCATATGTGTGGTGGAGTCGGGCAGGGGGTTATGCTTGAACCAAAGCGGGGTAGCGTTTTCCATCTTGACGACTGTCCGATGATTTCTATCTTGATAGTTTGTTGCTATTGAAAAGTTTTGCTTTAATTTTAGCGATTTTTATTATTTAAACAGGTACAAGTATGTTGTTTGGAGGAGTCTGCCGCCGTTAAAGTGAAGTTACGACGACTAGAAATGCGACAAGCTTCGCTTCAGCTTCAGCCGTACGCTCATGATGACTACAACCTGTTTATCTTGAAAACATAACATATACGATTGTCGAGTATGATTCTGTTTTTTCTACAACATGAACTCCCTAATTTATCATAGTGACAATAACCAAAAACCTGCACACAACCACTCACCATCAAACAACATCCACCAAGAACCCCCTTCCACACTCCATTCCTCTTTACATCAACCAAATTTGCACCCGCCCCCCCAGCAAGTCACCAAGCCCTCCCATACCCAACCTCCCTCCTCCCAGCCCCATTCCCATTCCCACCACCACACACCCTATCCCCCTTCCTAACACACCTCCCCACTCATCCATATGTCCCTGCGCAATAATCGAGCTCGCCGCCGCCCTCGCACTCAACTCACTCGCCCTCGCACTCTTAGTAACTTGCCTCGCACTCTTCTCGCTAGCGCGCGCCGCCCGGCCCGACGCATGCGCAGCGTCGATGCTTGCTTTCGCAGAAACAGCAGAGGGCAGCAGTGCGGCGACAGTGGCGATAGTTACAAGGCTAGTCCAGAGGGTCTTCTTTTGGTAGAAGGGCTTGGTGGTGTCCTTTGGGGGTGAGATGGGGTGGCGAGTACAGGACTGGGAGCGTGAGCGAGATCGGGAACGGCTTGGAGAGTATGATTCAGTGCGGGAGCGAAACGGTTGTGGTTCTGGGACTGTGGTTTCGGGGCGGCCACGGGGGGTGGGACCTTGGTGGACGGGGGAGAATCGAACTCGGGAGGTTGACCTGGAGTGTCGGTGCATTGTTTGAGAGGACATTGCGAATGTAGAGTTTTGCGTTTTGCTGGGTATGTGCTGTGGATAATATTGCGTAGAAGTTTGAAATTTCTTTGGCTTGTAGTGGGGTGGTATGTTTTGGAAGAAGATACAACAGGTAGGAAGCTCTGATATCTTAGAATAGAAAAGTTTGGTTTTTTTGATGCAACCTTAGAATTCAATGTTGTGCTGGCGTTGGAGCCGATATAGAAAGGAAGCCGTGAAGGTACTTTCAACTTGGTCAGTACTCCAAACAACAAGTGGCACCAATTTATTTGAATCCCAGAATTCATACCAAACCTGTTTCCGCACCGCCATAACCCATTTCAGCATTAGGTTCCCATCCACACCGCATCAAACACTCCGTCCACGATCTCCACAACGCCAAGTAGCCATCGATGATCATATCCGCCACGTATGACGCCAAACCTATTAAGAAGGACCGAAATCTTTAGCTACATCCTGTCGAAGCTGCCATCATGGTTCGATCGGATCCGTCCCGTGAGGCTGCAATCCAGGATGACCCAGTCGTGATACAATTTTTTCCCCAGCAAGATCCTTGCACCAAACCCGTATCGTCAAGATTTCCCACGCATCGATTCACAACGGATTGTTCAATATGCCGTTCATCGGGAAGTGTTTGTTAAGCGCTTTGTGGGCACGTGATGAAAAGAGTGGAGTGCTTGGATAGGTGCTGGGATGAGTTTGTTTATGTAGCGAGGTTATGCCGAGTAGGAAGTGAGGCTTTGTGCTTCACGAGGCAAACAAATTGAAGTGGCACCCACGTGTTCGCGTCCTTATTTGACATTTAGCTTGAAATATGCATGGCCAACGGTTTCGATCAACGGTCGTACAGTAGAAGTATATTGTTGTTACATGCGCTACCGATTACATAATCAGCATTGGATGTGATATTAGGTCAGACGAAAGAAAAGGCTACGACAGTAGCATATATCGGGTATAATGAAAAATGCGCCGCTCAAGACAAGAGAGCTAAGTCGCTGCATTAACACACTCCAAACGTCATCATTCTTCATGCGGCCTAAAAACGACCACTTTCCCTTCTGCTAGTGCCCAAACTCCCAAACCCTGAACTCCTGCCCAACCGGTCAGCCTGACTTAATGGCCGCTCAGTGTTGGGCATGCTTGTCCGCTTAAGTGGGCTTCCTTCGCGTTTCGTGGGACTGGCGTGTCGCCGCTCCCCCGTCCCGTTGAGGCTCTCTCTTCCTCTCGCAGCACCACGACTGCCAGCATCACTATCACGACCATCGCGCAGAAAGTTGACGCTGGCGGACTTGCGAAGCGGGGATGCTGCATGGGTGTATACGCCCAAGCTGCCGCCGTCGCTGGTCCGAGGAATGGAGGGCACTTGTCGGAAAGGGTTTGGGGTACTGGACTGTCGAATGGGAGACGAAAAGTCTGCGCCGGTTGCGGTTGATGTAGACGAGTATTGTGATGTATGGTATCCTGGTCGGACAGACGGTGTGTGTTGTGTTGACCGTGCGATGGAAGTGGAGCCCACATTATCTGGATCGTACTGTGAGGCGTAGTTTGCGTTTGGATTTGTGCGGAATGCCCGGCTGATAATGGTGGTGGGCGTGTACGTGACGACTTCGCTCGCTAGGTCATCACTGCTACCCTTGACCCCCACGCTTGAATCCCTGTTGTGCTTCCTGGAGATGGTTTGAATGCCTACATCTCGGCACGGTTTTTGGGTCGCAGGGTGGACAAATTTGTTGTCATATTCGTGGAGGACCTCACGGCTGATGATGGCATTGTCCTTGGTCTGCTGGATGAATGAAGCACGTAGCCACCATAATTGTAGAGATAAAGCGGCTCCCATAAAAATGGTTGCAGTGACCTTGACACTCGGTCTTGGATCTAGCGGCGCCACCGGAAGATTCAGATAATAGAGCATCACATGCAGCGGACTGAATAAGCAGAAGAAGGCCAGACACAGGGGATTTGGGTCCCAAACTGCAACCTCCCAGACATGTCGGCCTGCATCAGGATGCGCACGAGCAGCTGCTGAATTTCTCGCCACCATATTCCGAATAAAGCCCATGGGAGAAGCTCCAGATGGCGACGAGTCGACCCTCACGCGCTGCGCACTGGGTGTTGCAGGACAGACATCAACTGACTGCTCAAACAACCTGTAGTGCCTCCTCTTGCTCCAGACTAACCATGCGTTTCCAAATGCAGCACCAGCAAGTACCAGCACTAGGAGATTCATAAACCACCTGATCCATCCAGGTCCTGATATGTCGCGGAATACATCGCCGTCGTCCTCATAACTTGTGGATGCGCCGCTGTTTGCCTGGGCGATGGCGAAGACCAGGTTGGCGCTGAAGCCAATATAGACGGCATATGATTTGGAAAACTGATCCCAATCACTGCTATTCAGTTCTTCTGATATCCATATGAGCCAGTCGGAAGGATCAGTGTAGGCCTTGATACGCTCCAAGAGCGGTGCACGACGGACAAGGCGGGGCATGTTTATAACCGTGGACTTCGGATAGTGAAGGTATAAAGGAGCGTGGGTCGGAAGTAAGTGCGAGACAGACTCACGGCATGGCGTGTGTGCGTGTCTGAAGGCACAAAGAGACAAGGAGCAAACATCCATGAAAGGCAGCGGCCAAACAGTTCGCCTAATACGGTACTAGCGCCGTCTGCGCCATGACGACGAACATGAAGCTCCAACCTCAAGCTTCGCAACCCCACGAGAGACAAGCCACACATACACAACACCATGACTGCACCCGCCTCGCAATACAAAGACAGGCAGTTTCTCGCCGTCATTGGCGACGAGGTGCGTATTCCCATGAAACCTGTAGTAGTCGAGCAAGAGTGAATGTACTGATCGGCCGCAGGACACAGTAACGGGCATGTTACTAGCAGGCGTAGGCGTATGTATTCTCTATCCCTTTCTCAGCGCAAACTAGCATGATCTAATTTATGCCAGCATGTGACGCAACCGCCAGACAGCCAAAAGAACTTCCTGGTCGTCGACGCGAAGACGGATAACGCCATTATCGAAGCCGCCTTCGACAAGTACACCACTGAGCGCAAGGATATTGCCATTTTGCTCATTAATCAGCACGTCGCTGAGAGGATACGACATCGAGTTGAGACGTATACTGCCGCGTTTCCTTCGCTGCTGGAGATTCCGTCCAAAGATCATCCATACGATCCTGAGAAGGACAGTGTGCTCAAGCGGGTGAGGAGGCTATTTGGAGAGTAGGTGCATTGCTTGTGTACATTATATGCGAGGTCACTATGTATAGGGAATGATACCAAGATATTGCATGCATCATGACGATCTTGAATGTATATGGCGTAATTGCGTATTGTTGTCACATTTACATTACACTGTTATTGAGTATGAAGATGCCAAACTATCAAAAACTCCATCGCGGGTACGCGCTTCCAAATTAAAGCTCAGTTCGCCTGCGTATACGCTCTGCTACCATATCTGCCAAAGGTCCAGACATTTGCACGCGAGGTTGCCCGAGCTTGATTATGTTTTCTTGTTGTTTGTCCTGTTTGCCATCACTTGCACTTGCACCAGCCCTGTGTCGTATCAGGATTCGGGTCGTCATCTAAGTCGAGATTTGGGAGGCGAATTGTCGTAGTGAATAGAGGTATTTACCGGTGAAAGGCGATCTTGGCATTCAAGCAGGTGATCTTGACCCCATCTTCGGTATACACATCAGCGAGGACGGTGTAGGTACCCTATCAAACAGTTAGCGCTATCATCTGAACTCCGGAACAGATTGTGCGTACAGGAGGAATCTCCCTTGGTAGATCGACATCCTTAGTGAGGGACATCTCGCCCTTGTCGAGAGGACATTCGAGGTCTGCCTTGCCGATGGTGTCGCAACCGTCTGTTTCTTGGTTGATCAAGGTGATGAGACCGTACTTGACTTGCAGGTGCATCTTGAAGCCCTTCTCGACCTTATCCTTGAAATCGCCAGTCGCCTTGATGGAGAGTTTCGCACCTCTGTAACACATGTTAGCTCGAGCTTAGAGCATCAATGTTTTTCGCCGTCACCGCCTTTGCGTAGGCAAACAACAGTTCGAGTCAGCGGGCGACGTACGGTTTGGGTGGGTTGGGGTCCAAATCGACCTTCTCAATCTTCAATATATCATCTGCTGGGTCGCCACAGAAATACAATGGGTTATCGCCGGGCACCTTGTACTCCTCTTTGATCACGACCTGATCACCGCCCATCCATGATGGCTTAGCTGAAACGGACACGGTCGCGAGCGCACCAAGAACGAGCGTGGTGAGCTGCATGACGACGAATTATTTAGTCCGGAGCAGCTGTATGTATATAGAAGAGAGAAGTTGAGGAGACAGTTGTATTTGTATATGAGAGAGGTGTTGAGGTCGTGGTTTGCCGCTGACATAGACAACGGTTTGAGGTTAGGATGAGGTTGGGGCGCCTTTGACGTTGCGTCATGCGGTCACCTGCGCCAATCACTGCTAGCTCCACTAGCACACCTGCCAGAACCATCAAACCAAAACCGAAACAACAGCATACCTAGGTAGACTACCTATTACTATCTACGGAATTAACCTACATGTACAGTATCTTCTACCTCCTTTAACGGGGCGCATTGTTTCTTTTATAAATTAATTCATTATGTCTCAAAGTATGAGTGAGTATATTGAATTGTATGATGCCTGAACTGTCAAACCCTTTCCTAAAAACCCTCTCGTAAACTAAGCATTCATATACCTGTCCTACGGCCAAAATTCGAATCCTTTATTTTCACCCAATTGACGCCTGGGAGCTAGAGACCAACGGAAGCATTGTGAGCATATCTTCACGTGGTATCCCAAGGTTGTTTCTGCCGCTGGTCTAGGTAGACGCCACCATGCATGCACACTGGTCAATCGACTGCGACCTTTTGGTTGGCTGTTTCAGAACCCTGGTCTGCGGCCTGCAAATAGCTCAACCACTCACAACGTCAATGACCAGAAGTACATTGCCATTTGTCACTTTCTCCATAACTCGTACACCTAGCTCTATTCGATCAGTCGCCCTACTATCGTCGTCCCCATCTGTTCCGTCTCACACTCACCAACCCATCTATTGATCTTCGCCGCGCCTTCCTGTTATTGTTTATCGAAACATTCATCTCGCCAACCTTTTCGATTCTTGCTACTCCCTCCTCAACACCGCCTTCTGCCTTGTTTAAGCCCAACGCCACAATTGACCTGCCAACATTATACCGCCCCTCTGTTGTATTGCCCGCACCTCCTCATTAGGCCTCCTTCAACTCTCTCTTCATCACTCCAAACTCCTCCAATCTACCTACCACCCTTTTACTACAGGTACATCGCAGTAATCATATCTGCTGCCATCCTCTGCTATCCTAACCTCAGCTCCTCAACCCCCCTCCAAATCACCCTCGCTTGACTTCCGTAAGACACACCTAGTGTTGGCGGAGCTGGAAACGTAGAAATCACTTCTCATCTTATGGGCTGGCTCTCTGCCGGTCGCTCACGCTGAACCCATCTGGACCGAGGAGCCCTCAGCCTCAGCCGCATTTCTCCAGACACACCTGCGAAAACTACCTGCTTTCATGCATCTGAATCATGGATCCCCTCTCCATTACGGCAGCATGTGTGTCTTTGACAGCTAGTATCGCCAAAACAACAATCACTGTCTCTACCTTCGTGCGTGCCGTGAGATCAGCGCGAAGCGACCTCGATGCCGTATCACGGGAGCTAGCCTCGCTCACGACATTGCTCGAATTGATTGCAGAGGATGCCAAGGACATTGACAACTTCCCAGAAACACTTCGAAAACATATCACTGGCATCTTAACTAACTGTGGGCTTGTGCTAGTTGAGGTGCAGCGTCTCGTCGAGAAATATGACAAACCAGGAATGGTGAAGGCCGCCAAGTGGACACTGGCAGGCAGCGAAGATGTCGCAAAGTTGCGGTTGAGTTTAGAAGCTCACAATTCTGCCCTGCAAATTGCCCTCGAGATGGTTACGATGTAAGCTCTTAATTCGCGAACCACGTATATTAAAATACTCTAACACAGGATAGGTCTATAGCCAAGGAGATCAAGACTGACACCATACAAATACGGGATGACACAGAGGCTATCAAGCAAGATACCTCTGAGATCCTCCAAGAAATCGCTCGTTTGAGAGCTCAGCTACCCAATGATCAACTTACTCTTCTACCAAGCACCCAAGTTTCTGATTCGGCACTTGCTCGCTACTTGGATGATTTGACTAGTTATGCAGAGACCGTATGCTGGAGTGGAGAAGATAGTGACACCGATGTTGAATCCGATGACGCATCTTTGAAATCAAAGACGACGTCTAAAAGTCCATCAACAATTGCTACAACATCGCACAAAGTCTCATCTTTGCCGCCAGTTTCTACAAAGCCTCCACGCTTGTTGAGTCCGATTGAAGAGACTGAATCTGACGTAAATCATACACTTGAAAATATCTCAAGTAGGAAAATCCCGGTTGCTCGTCCCATGTTCCATAGTTCGCGGACCGACGAAGTTGTTGAATCGCAAAGAGAAATTGCACTACCTTCACGGCCTGCAACCGCTCCCCAGAAGCCGGTCTCGTGAGCATTGACCCCAGCAACATCAATGAGACGAGTCCACCTCAGCTAGGAAATTTGGATTTACTTGACAAGTCAACCCCCTTGTCTATCTCCAGTCAAAGTTCTACAGAAGGAGGCAATAAGAGAACATTTGATTTTGAGGAATATCTCGCCAGCATGAGAGACAATTCCATACCAGCGCAAGACCCCCTTTCTGACATTGATTACTTCGATTTGTCGATTTTTGCTCATTTTGTTACTGGCCTTGAAGACCGAACTAATGAGCTTCTCACCCTCGAAACCGAAATTCGAGGGCTTTTAAATGATTTCAATGCGGGAGAAAGCGTATGGAAACTGAGGGCAATCTTCCGCGATATCCAGTCTTTCAAGTCCTGGCTTTGTAACCCGACTGGGCAAAAGCTACCCGTAGGTGGACTAAAACATTTGCTAAAATATGATGTTGACACTTTTACAGCTGTCACCAGGAGTCAGACCGCAAAATCCCTTTTCGCTACAAAAGAGGGACGACAGCTGCTTGTATCGAATGAAATATTGGCGCACCCACTTCACCATCCTGGACCGCACGGTCAGACAATACAACCGAGAATATCCATCAGGATCGAAACAAAACGATAATCCAAATGTAGTTGGGTCAAGCGTGCCCCCCACCTTGTTCATAGTGAGAGCTAAGATAGATTCAAACATCACTGAGCCGGGCTTCCTGCGTTTGACAAAAGGTCGTAACATCAATGTTACGGGGGATTCTCGCCCACAATGGTATACTGGATATCGGTGCGATGATTTATCCAGGCTTGAAGGCCGGGTCGCGAGAAACTCTGTCGAAAGGATCAAGCTAGGCCAAGTGACAAAATCGGCAAAAGACGATGATTCGACAACTACACCAGAAAAGGAGCCCAGTGTGGCTGAATCACCCAAGCCCGTCACTATAGTAGGGTCAAAAGATGCACTAAATGAAAACCCAGATGCAGCTGGACTAGCTGAGCCCTCTTCAAATAGTGTGCCACTCATTCTGTTCAAAGTGAAAGCTAAACAAGACATTGAAGTCATACTTCCCCACGGACTGAGTTTGATAAAAAGAGATGCGATCATTTATGTTACACAGTTAATAGGGTCGCGATATTATCTTGGGTATAAAGAGGGTACCCCACCGACACAACAAGGCAAACTTTTGGTCAAGCATGTCCACAAGATTCAACCCCAACAGTCAATACAACCAAAAGGGAAGATTCCATTGAAAGATGCACCAGAAGACATTCTAAAGATTCCTCGCCCACGGGGACAACCCATCAGCCATGCAGCACTCACTATGTTTCAAGTAATAGCTACCCGATCATTCAATTCCTTCACTATCCCGGACAATTTGCGCATCCACAAAGACCAAATCGTCAATGTTACGTGGGAGCCAACCCCTCAATTGTATCGCGGATTTATAGATGGTACCTCACCAGAAGAACAAGGCAATTTCCCAAAAACATACGTCAAGAAGCTGGAGCCGCAACAGCCGGCAAGGTCGATAACCGAGAGTCGGTCAACCAACGCACCAGCACATGAGGTAGTCACAACTCAGCCAATCTATGAGCCCGAACCAAAAGGCCACATGCCACCGACTTTATTCACAGTTATAGCCATGCGCGACCGTGACTACCCATTTCTCGATGAAATAGGCTTCAAGAAAGGTCAGATCATTCATATTGTCGCAGAGGTTGACCAGACGATGTATCATGGGTATACTGGGGCCAGTGGGTCAGAAGTATTTGGCAACGTCTCGAAGTCTTTGGTGGAAAAGTGCGAGCCTGTGCGATCAAGTAGTGTACCGTTGAAGCCGTTCAAAGTTAAGGTGACGCGCGATTGCGAAGTTGAGAGGACTAGCGAATTTATAACCGAGCTGATCTGGAACGGCGAAGCCCCCATTTACCAAGATACTCAATACTTTGAGGAGGGTCAAGTCATTAACGTAACAGCAGAACGTGGTTCTGGCTGGTACTGTGGCTACATAGATGCTGCCGACTCGAAGGTTAAGTGCGAAATTCCGAAACACTTGGTCGAAGTATATAGCCCGGCAACACCATACAATGGCCCTGCTATGCTGTTCAAAGTCAAGGCTATCTACGATCACAATGTTCTCGACCTTGGCTTCAAAAAAGATCAAATTCTCAATGTAACAACAGATGACAATCCTAACTACTATCGAGGATACGTGGACGCTAGCGAGCGCAAGACAATAATTGTAATTCCGAAGTATGCAGTAAAGAAGTGGGTATTAGAATCACATCTGATTGTCCCACGGGATCGCTGCAATAGTTGTGCAACAGTTCCAGGAGAATGGGCTGCTAAAAGACAACTAGAGACTTGTGCCGATAGCACTCTCTCGGTTCAGACTCACCAGAAAAGTGGCGAAGTTGTAAGTTGCCATGCCATATTAGCTAAAGGCAATACTAAACAAAATTTCAGGCTGTCGTTAAGTCATATGCGCGGACCCCGGACGATGATAAGGACTATGAGTTGAAGATAAAACGAGAAGCTGAGATTCTCGCGTTGATAAAGCATCCTAATATCGTCCAGCTCAGCTATTTCAGTAGCACGCCGAATTCATGGCTCCTTTATTTCCCCCATGAATGGAGCATCACGCTGCCAGAGTTTATTTCGCAATACGGAAGGTTGAGCGAGAATGCTAATGCACGAAAGTTCGCCCAGCAAATCGGCAGTGCCCTTAGATATTGCCATTTGCATTTCATCTATCACAATAACCTACAGTCAGAGAAGATCATCATTACTTCTGGAGATGCAAAACTCACTGGTTTTGGTGCCGTAGATTTTCACAGCGTTGAGCGAACATCAACTCAATCATTTGACACTTTCGCATACGCTTTGATCATATGGCACATGCTATCCGGTGCCCTACCATGGCCTCCTGGGGAAAACAGGGAGAGACATAGAAGCCCTGCAGGCACAATTTTACCTGCAATCCCACATGTGACCTCGAGTAAGTCAACTTCTAATATTGTCTCAGCGCTTGACATAATTCTGATTTGCTTGCAGTATGCCGAAAGTTCATTTTAGGACTTCTAGACTATAAGGAGGACGGGATAGTGCGGGTCACTCTAAAGGGCGCCCTATCCCACACCTGGTTGACTAACTATCAGAAGACCAGCGTTCCGACCCACGTTCCTCGACGTAAGCCTCTTGAGGGTACAATTGAGGACTCCGTTGTCCGGAAACTCAGTCCATTCCGTTTTGGCACTGAGGAGGAAGTGAAGGAATTACTAACTACCACCATCAACGATTCAGTGTATGAAACTGCAGTACAATCATGTATGTTACATTTTCAGCTCATTTATACATCCATAACATACTAACTCATATCGACTAGACTATGAGACTCAGGCGGCGAACACTCGTGCCCAGTTCGAAGCACAGCAGGCCCCTCGAAAGGGTTTACGAAAGGCATTTATGTCAGGGTGGAATGAAGGTCGCACTAAGACTAAAGATCAAAAGCCTATACAGAAAGACCCTTCGATCGACTTTTATGACAACGCCTGTCGTCGAGGCCGCAATGCGCGCACGCTGGCGACTTATTACCTTGCCCAAGAGAATATGTAAGCGTGCAATGGGCATACTTGGTGAATCTTTATTGGAAAATAATATACATATTGGCTTTTTCTCATTCATCTCAATCAAGATCTTCTTCGTTGAACGGGAATGTAATCGCAATCAAGAGAGCATCATAAAGAAGAGTCGGCATTTGCTACCAGATCTAAACAGCCGATAGTTACGCACTCCGCTCAGACCATTGGCTTGCTTCGTTTGTTCTGGTCTCCATGCTCATTCGCCTCCAATAGAACTAAGATTGGCTGGCATCTTACTCACAACTCAAACTCTGTACACGACACACCTTCAAAATCCAAAATTCCGTTTGCCATCAGCGCCTCTCCTCAGGCAAACTTTTGAAAAGGGTACAACTGTAGACCACTAGGTTTTCAAAAGTGGGCTATTCTTAAAATCACCTGTGTACGGTGTGGGTAGTACATTATCCTCGTCCAATCGTCGCCACTCATTTCTAGATTCCCGCGCCCAATATGCGTACGCTAGCGGTATATAGAAGAAGATTCTAGGACATTTAGTTTGTGCCAACAGCATTCAAATAAAGACAACTCACACCAAGAACGTGGTCGCAAGAATCGTTCTCTTCTCATTATATCCAAATGGATCAGTAAAGCGCCAAAGCAGTGTCGCAAGAAAAGCCTTGATCCCCTCCAGAAACAAGGTTTGAAGATCAAGAACGGGCTCCTTGCTTTGAACGCTCACGATAAATACGATGCCTGCAGCCATGAAAGCACCGGCTAAATGAAGTCTATCCAAAGCTCGGTCAGCCTCACGTCTGAATGTTCGGCTTTTGGAGACTTACGAGAACCAGAACCATATGTCGTATTCGTGCGACCAGTAGAGGTATCCCATGTGTGCCATATAAATAACGGTGGGCACGGCAATAACAACTTGGAGAAAACGGACGTGGTGCAGCATTTTCTTGCCAAGGGTGCGGGTTTCGTCGGGCGTCATGATTGCTTGAATGTCACTGTGTAAGCAAGATGGACGGGTGTATTTTGGAGTCTGAATGATTGTAAGAGTGATGAGCTTGATTTTTTTTTCAGGAGTACAGGTGTATTCACGCTGGCTTTATGGTGCATCAATCTTGCTGCCTAATACGCCTGCTGTTCCACGTATACCGCTATGCCTATTGGAGCTACTCAGGTCCAACTCACCATCGAATTATGTCACACAAAACACCCCTACACTATAGCAAGACTCTTTTCATTCTTGTTGGAAGGATTACGCACCATGGCTGAATTCCCATACCTTGTAGGTGCTCCACGTGAGCTGCAGAAAGCTTGGAGGTCTCTCCTTGGCATACAGTATGTTCAAGGTGAAGAAAGAAGGGGCAGATATCTCGTAGGTCTGATGTAACAAGCTTATTATACTATATAACATATATTCCTTTCGGGATTGCCCTTTGTTTCTACTCATACAATTTTCCAACTATATTGCTATTCCTCTCAAGCCAATACCACTCCCATTGCACGCATACACGATGTCCTTTGAAGCTTTTTGTACATTTGCAATGCGTATGGGCGACTCATAAATCTAATATATACACCGTTGGTATGGCTTGTGTTGGGACATACTTTTTCAAATGCTGTCGGGCTTGGACGCTGTCATAAATTGGCAAGCAATCCAAATCGTAACAAGGGCCTGCTTTAGGGCAGGCGAACACTTAGAATTGTGTAGAAAATTCGCAAAAATACCAAATTTAGATCTAGCGTGTTTGAACTTCAATGAGACGCTCTCCTCCTCTCGACTGAATTTGAGGCAGTGCTACTATTGCTTCCCCTCGGGCACAAAAGGTAGGTGGTGGGGACAAAGTTTTTGATTACCAATTCAATCAGAAATATAATTATTGCATTAGAAAGGAGAAATTCTCACGGGTCAATTGGAGGTAGACTTCATACACCAATACTTACCTAACAGTGAAAAGGCAAAAATATGGTTGTATTTCCCGTACACACAATCTTTAGACATCGAAAATTCTAGGCGGCTAAATAAGAATTAAAAGTATAATATATTTAAAACGTACATTGTGGATGGTGTTGGAAGAAGTGGTAACATACTCTGGGGTAGTGGAAGGTACAAGCGCCGCAATGACAGCAGCAGTCGATAAAATAATATGTTATAATTATATTATCTGATTACATACCAAGCCATGTCAATATCCAATGAGAAAGTGTGGTAATCAGACTTAATGTGATAGATACAAGAACTTTGTGAGGGAGGTCACGTCAAAATCCCAGTTTCATTTCACATTGATTCAATCTTTTGTACAATTTGCCCTATTCTAGTAAGCCTTGGCCCCGGCTAGTTGCAATACACGATCCGTAATAATTGGCTTCTCACGAGGTTCTTTCCTATTCAATGGGCATTCCTTCCCATCTCGTAGAGGCGGGCCTGACTGGTGAATGTTGCAATGTGGCCAATGGCTGGTACCTTGCCAATCTCGGAACAATTTCGCCTTAAACTCAAGGTCTTCATTCTTTGCAAATTTCGCGGGTGTCATGCAAACGTACTGTACGTGACGAATAAGATCGCCTTGTGGATGTTCTGCGTAGTGCATCGTTCGGCTGTCCCAGAGGACCTAATACAAGATCAGTAAAAACACTGACAGAGCATAATGAGGAAATAACATACCAAATCACCGACATCCAGGTTCACCTTCTCAAGCTTGCAGCCACGGTTTTCAAACCACTTTATGTCCTCTTCTTTGAAAATGAACAGATCTCTGAAATTAAGCTCGGCTGGAGGCTTGTCTTCATGATCACCTTGCTCCCTCCTTTCGCTGAAGAACTCATCAAAAAGCTTCGAGCTTCCCTTCATTAGAACCAGGCCGCCATCCTTGGGACCGTTGAGCTGATAATTGAGCAGTCCTTGAACACACTGCATGCCTTTGCGATGTTCTGATTGATCGCAATGTGGCCATGGGCTCCATGTGAGATCTTTTTGTCGTGGTAGAGTGATGTTCATGCCGTCAAATGAACAGAGCAGTTCGTCTGTATTCCAGAGTTTTGTGAAGACGTCAAGAACTTTTGGCTCAGTGCGTGCCTCCCACACGAACTTTTCGTGCGGTGAAGAATATGAAAAGTACATGCCACCCTTGAAGCTTACAGGGAGATGTGCCGATGTCCAAGTGCTCTCATCATTTGGGTCGAAGCCAAGACCAAAGGACTGTAGCCATTCGATTTGCTTTTGCTTGTAGTATTCTGCGCGTTCAGGTGTAATGACATTTTTGATAACCGCGCACCCGTTGCGGTGAAAGTCGTCGCGCCAATCACCATAGGCTTTGCCATCATGTTGGATGAGGTCGACGCCTGTGTCAGGCTTTGGCTCTTCAGCGTGGGGCGCCATTGTTAACGTTATGGGAAAATGTATCAGTGAGAGTCAAAGTTAGGAGGTTTTGAATGAGTTGAACTAGAGTAGCCGAGCCAAAATGAGTTTTATAGTTGTGATACAGAGTTGTGCGAATTTAATGCTGCGTGATGTCTGACTCTCCGCGTTTCCCCACAATCCTACCCCACAAAGCCCGACCTAACCTTTTGAACGAATCCACTTCGGAGATGTGGGCATGGCGGGGAGCGACTCGCGATGTGGGGGAAACGGAATCTGCTTCGCCGAGGTAGCTTGACGCGTCGCGCTGGAGTGAGACCCACGCGTATTTCAAGTAGCTTTAGGGGTCCCTTGATTGAATTTGGCATTTCATTCTCCTTGAAAATTGTTCTTTATTCCAGGTTCAAAATGCCCATCCCCTTCCAAATCGCTTACAAGCCAGTTGCTAAGCCAGAAATTGGTGTCAACAATTACCATGAATTTTCGCCCGGCAAAACCGAAGTCCTTAAGAAAGGGTCCCGGCCTTACAATGCGCGGGCGCTTGAATCTGATATCCGAATTGAACACGACGTAGAAATCAAGGTTCGGGATGGATGTCGCCTTTATGCTGATATATACCGGCCTGCGGATGCTAAGGCCGACGAGAAAATTCCAGCAGTACTCAGTTGGTCACCTTATGGCAAAAAGTACTCTTCACTGCACATGCTGGGCCCAATCTGTCTGTGGAAATGCTGTGTCCCCGACGACGCTTTGAGTGGGTTGGAAAAGTTCGAAGGCCTCGATCCTGTCACTTGGTGTCCGCGGGGTTATGCGATCATATCAGTAGACAGTCGAGGTACAGCGAATTCTGATGGCTCGATTTCCATGATGGGGTCACAAGATGCAGAAGACTGCTACGATGTGATTGAGACAGTTGCTGCTATGCCTTGGTGTAATGGCAAAGTGGGAATGGCCGGCAACTCCGCACTCGCAATTATTCAATGGCATGTCGCGTCATTACGTCCACCGCATCTCGCTGCAATCGCACCTTGGGAGGGCTCGGGTGACCTATTTAGGGAACAGTTCGTCCGTGGTGGTGTTTTCAGCATGCACAACTTCGATCTCATCACACACTTTATCATTAAAACAAATAACCCGGGAGGCGGAATCGAAGACATGGCAGAGATGTATCGGCGGTCCCCTGTTTCAAATCCATACTGGGCCGACAAGCGTGCAGACATGAGCAAGATTGAGTGCCCGGTCTTTATCGCCGGTAGCGATGTCAACAGTATGCACGCCATGGGTTCTATTAGAGGCTGGATGGAGATTCCACACGATAAGAAATGGATTCGCTGGTGCCCATACCAAGAATGGTACGAGCTTTACGTCGTCAAACATTCCCACGAGGAATTGCAAAATTTCTTTGACAAGTACCTCAAAGAGGTAGATAATAATTGGGAGAAGACGCCGAAAGTGAGGTGGTCTACGCTACAATTTGGAGATCGTGAAGCAATCGACGATATTGAACTCGCCGACTATCCAGTCCCAGATACACAATACCGGGAGTTTAATCTTTCGAGCTCCGGTCTCCAGGAACCCCCAGTGACAAACAGTGAGGTGGTTTCGTATAACTCCGAAGATTGCAAATCGTTCGCCGATTTCAAATATACTTTCAAACAAAAATCAAGGCTCATAGGACTACCAAAGGCAGTTCTTTACATGTCCTGCCCATCGCATGATGACCTCAACGTATTTTTAATTCTTCGCAAGCGGGACAAGAATGGTAAGCTTCTAATGCATCTTACATTTCCATTTGCTGCGATCCCACAACAGTACAAGAGCATCGATGATATCCCTGAAAAGGAACAGCAGAGCTTGAACTTGCATCTTGGAAGTGTAGGTGTGTTGCGGGCCAGCCATCGAAGGTTTATTCCAGAAAAGTCTATTCACAAGCAATTCCCATTCCACCCACACGATATTGAGGAGAAGATTCCACCGGGCGAAGTAGTCAAGTTGGAGATCGGTATCTGGACCATGGGCGTGGATTTTGACGAAGGGGAGTCTATCAGTTTGCAGGTAGGCATCCTTCTTGCCCGAATACTTCATCGTTATCGCTAACAACACAAAGGTATCCGGCTTCTACCCATCGCTTGCGGAATTCTCCGCTTTCTCCGTGGAGAGACCAGACCATGAAAAGAATAAGGGCGAGCATAAAATACACATCGGCCCAGATACCCCAAGCAAACTCATCCTGCCTTTCGTACCAATGTAGCTATCCCTAGATATATGAAGGCGTACTCTTCGTATTGAACTCATTCGACCTGCGTGTTTCTCTGCCTACATGGATTTTTGATGATCTGACGGCGAGTCTGTCGTTCTGCAGCCTTTTTTCTGGCAGCACATTAAATATTTGTCCAACGTAGTATCACTAGGTTAGGCTTACCCCAGGCCGCAACTCTACACTATTTACCCCGGGCAATGGTAAAGGGTACGAAAAATCAACTTTCGATGATCGTTTGCTGCAAAAAGTGTATGGCATACAGATTTGCTTCAGCCTTGCCATTTACCGGCCTTGTAGGACCATACCAGAGATGCCTGTAGATATTTCATATGATTGAGTCCGATATGAAGTCTGGCATCAGAAAGATCTCAAATAATAACAAGTAATGGCCGCATTCAATTGCCGTGTAATTGGTGAGAAGAGGTCCACCGCTGCCCGCCTTCCGAGGGCACTTGCCACACTAAATGCTCAATACGAGACTTGGCACGGGGCTATTCTAGCTCCCGTAGATCCCCACAAATCGTAACCCCAGATTCCAGCTTTATTGATAGGAAATCGGATTGTGGAGTGCAGTGCACACCCTGCAAATGCCGACCCAGACTCGAGTTGCATTCGACTTGACCATAGTATACCGGATTGTGGAGTGCAATAGATCTGGGCGCCAACCACCTGGCCGGTTATGGTGGGAACACCGAGAGACTGTAACGCTGTACGAGTGTCCCCTGAAGCTCATATACCACACGAGTGGCCCTTAAATTTTAGCAAGTGGATTGCTTTGCTCGCCTGGTGGTTGGACGAGCGGAAAATTGTCACCTTGTCACCTTTACACTTTTGACTCATCTATTATCCAGTAGCCATTCTTTCATACAAACCACAATATGCAGAACGAAAAAATAGATAGAAAGCCCTCAGAGGTGGCCGTCGAAAGGTTCGAAGACCTTTCAGACTCGGAGGCGCAAAGCAAACATGCACCAACACCTGCTGCGATGGGAACCGTTACTATTACGGACATGAATGAAATCTACCTGATTCCGGCCCCTAGTGCTGATCCAAGAGGTGAACTAATAATAACTACGTTCTACACAATGATGTTAACTTTTATCAGACCCACTGAATATGTCAAAGCTGAGGAAGATTATTTGCATTGTACTATTATCCATATGTAAACCACATGCATAACCTTTTTTCTGACTAATTCTGACCTTGCATTAGTTTCATGCATTGGGCTTGCGCTTGTCTCTGGATTTGGTGCTCTGCTTCCCTTCTACATCCCAACATATGCTGCCAAAGGCGCAACATACGCCGACATTACTGCGCTCATGACATACCCATCTATGTTCATGGGTGTAGGTTGTCTTCTTGGTACGCCTTTGGCTTTGGCAATCGGCAGACGACCAGTGTATCTTGGCGCTTTAGTACTGCTCATCGTGAGCCCCCCTTTGGGCTGCTTATGCAAAATCTTACGGTTCACATCTTGGAGCGAGAATGCTCCTCGGATTCGCAACAGGACAGAGCGAAGCCCTGGTGCCAATGATGATCCAGGTAAGCCACTAACAGATCAAAAGCATCATTGGTACAAAGCTGATACGATTTTTATCACAGGAAATTCACTTCATGCATGAGCGTAGCACTTTTTTGATGTGGCAATCAGCGACTCAAACAGTGCTGTCTACTGCCATGATTCTCACCGCGTCTCCAATTGCGGGAGCTATTGGCCCTGGAAACTGGTATGTGTTTGGGGCAGGTCTGGCTGGCCTCACCCTCATATTGTCAATATTTTCGGTGCCTGAGACGAGATACAATCGACCACTAGTTGCATACGGTCAATTTTCTGAGGAAGAGGGAGGCGAGGGAGGTGATTCACGGTCAACAGCATCACCACCCGTAAAACTCTCCGAGAGGCCTGCACTAGATACGACACGATATCTGCCACGAACAATGTGGTCAGACATGCGGCTCTTTGTTGGAGAGACGGACTGGGTAGAGGGTTGGCATGGATTTCTTGTGAGTTTTGCTTTTCCCATTCACACCAGCCTCAACAGAGCACGGGCTGACTATCGACTAGAATACGTTCCAGATCCTCTTATTTCCAAACGTTATGTGGGCGTTTTGTCTGAATGGTCTGACAATGTGAGTTAAATGCGGTTCCTTCATGACGTATCTTTGCTAACAGTGTCTCAGCGGTATCCAAATTGCCATCGGAACCACCTACGGTAACATCCTTACTCATGCCCCCTATAAATGGAGCGAAAGTTCCGTCTCATATGTGAATGCTGGGCAAGTAGTGGTTGCATTCATTGCACTGCCGCTCCTAGGCAACGGATCTGACTACGTGATCAAATGGCGAGCCAGGCGAAACGGTGGTGTCCACGAGCCCGAGAATAGGCTCCTGCTGCTATGGGTCCCGCTGCTCGTTGGAATCGTCTCAATCGTTTTATACGGTCAGGCCGCCCAATTCCCGGAGAAATACCATTGGTTCACCTTCGTTTTCGGTCTTACCGGCAGCTATTTCTCTTTCGTTGGAGCCAACATCACCGGCATGACGTACCTGCTGGATGCATATCCTGCCCGTGCAGGACCTGTTCTGGTGGTCATTACTGCGTTCCGAGGCTTCGTTTCTTTTGGCACAAGCTATGGTGTTGCAAAGTTCATTGAAACATCTGGATATGATGGTTCATTCGGAACTTATGCTGGACTGACGGCTCTCTTTGGTTTACTTGGTATTCCAGTTTTTATATTTGGAAAACGAATCCGTATGTTCACGGGTCGCTGGACAACAAAGACAAGGTCTGGTAAAGCTTCCATGTCTCACTAAGTACCACGGATATTTAGGACTTTAGTCTCCTTGATATTGGTATCTTGAAGGAAGATTTTCGAAGAATTAGCGGTGGTGGAGCCACAGTAAATCTATGATTAGAGAAAATATGATCTTGTATCCAAGTTAAACTCTTGCCAGATTCTGTTACAATCATTTTACGGCTCTCCCTGTGCTCAGGAACAAGGAATACTCATAGGCATAAGATCATTGCATGTATTTTCATACAGCCAAACAGCTTCATATCTGTTGCTATTTTGATATTATGATGGTGTCATACAACCAGGGATACTGTGATGATTTGCTTTAAAGCTTGTATGGCCACAATTGGATATGGGAAGGAAACCTCATCTTGGCATGCATTTTAAATCAAATATTTGGAACAACTGTGGTGACTTAAGAGTATCTCAATACTTGCATTAGGCTAATTTAGATACTATGCTTGAAGCGAAGGAAGATTTTACACATTTAACAATGCTATCTGGTCTGTAACGAATAGGGATTCAATAAAAACTTATTATTTAGGGGCCCCCACCTTCTATGTTTTGATGTATGGGATACCTGTCAGTTTGAAAGTTCGCTCATCAAAGACAGGTTTGTTCACTGGCTCAAAACGATTGTGCGGGTCATCCACATCACCCCTCTTTGCCACATTTGAACCTGTGTGCCTTGCATTTGGCCAATGCGTTGTCCCAACCCAGCGTTCGAACGCATCTTTCTTGCGTAGAAGATCTTCCTGGGTCGCATCCGCTACCGGCATATAGCATGTATAAACCGCAAATCTAGGTTGAGTGGTCTTTGAACTTAGATTATAGTGAGGCGTTCGCGAGTCCCTTCAGATCGTGAGCATGTGCATCCAACTGAGTTAATCGTAGTACCAAACTTACCATACCAGTAGGTCACCGGGGTCGGCGCAGACCTTGATCCAGTTGAGCCCTTTCTCCTTGAGCCAATTCATACCATTTTCAGTGAAACCAAACCACTCAGGCGTCCATGCTGGAATGCGTGGCTCGTCGGCCATCTCCCTGTGAAAATCATCAGATAATAAGTGACCGCCGGGGCACACTATCAGTCCTCCATCATCTGGTCCATTTGGCAGCAGATTGACAAGGCCCTGCAAGCACCGAAAGCCAGGCTTTGTTGGATCTTGATCCTGATGTGGCCACGGCTTGTTGGGCGCTATATCTTTGCGACTGCGAATGTACATTAGCTTGCTTTCTTGCTGGAGTTCTCTATACTCACCCAGGAAACCCCATATTGACTGCATCAAAGGAGACTATCAAATCTTCGGTATCGTACACTTTCTCAAATGCTCCTACAACACCTGGTTCTCCTCGTATACCCCAAGCAAAATCTTCGTGCGTCACAGCATACTGAAGACACATACCCTTCTCACTGATAAGAGGAAGGTTGTCCTTGTGAACAGTTGTGAGATCGTTACGGTCAAACCCGAGGTTAAAGCCTTCCAGCCAACTGTAAATCTTATCGGCGTAGCCATCAGCCCTCTCACGGGGAATAGCGCCCTTTATGACGGCGTAGCCATCGCGAGCCAAGTCGTCCCTCCAGTCTCCGTATACGGTATCGTCACCGTCAATTCTCAATACTCCATCTTTAACTCCCTTCAGCGTCATGGGCACTGTCTTTGTTGTGGTTGAGATCATGATAAATGCTGATGATGATGATGGAAGTAAAATTTTGTGTCAATTTGAAGTCCAACAATGCAATGAGGCCAGCTAAGCTTGGTCAAAATATAGCTAAGTATCACCAAGACCTAGGGATAGCCAAGAGGATGGGGCGACTTGTGCAACCCACCCATCTCCGTCCCGGCCCACCAAAACCGAAACGGATCCCACACCCTCACCCCACATTCCGTAGAATGTGGAGAAGCCAATTAGATTAGAATGATTACTTCTCTCTAGTTCTTAATTCGGAATTATGTTTACTTCTCAAACGCAAAGATGCCATCTTTAATCATCCTCAAGTCCACTCTTTCAACTTCCGCTGCTCTTCTTCTCCTCTACGGAAATACCATATCTTATGATGTCTTCATCAATGCCATTCCGGATCATCATCGTGGGCGGAGGTATCGCAGGTATGGCAGCAGCCATCTCATTGGGTGGCCCAAATCGACAGATAACCATCCTTGAGCAATCTCAGCTCAGCTCTGAGATTGGCGCTACAATTTCGTTACAACCAAATGCGACCCGTATTTTACAACACACATGGCACCTCGGTGATGTACTAGAAGAGGCTTCCGGAATGATAGACTGCGGTTTTCGTATTTACAATGTTGACGGGAAACGGGTTAACGAAATCCCCTTGAGGAGCAAAACACAATATGGTGCGGATCGCATAATGTGGCATCGACAAGACCTTCACAATTATCTTCGAACGAAGGCATTGGCAACATCAAGCACAGTGTTACGAACATCATCTCGCGTGAAGCAATGCGACCCAAATGCAGGATCGGTCACTCTTGAGAGTGGCGAAATTATCGAAGCAGATCTCATCATCGCTGCAGACGGTATTCATAGTTGCTTGCGCTCCATCGTCCTCACCAACATCGTCGAGCCCAAGCCAACTGGGCTCTCTGCATACCGCCTGATGATGCCTTCGTCCGTGCTCGAGGACCAAGCTCCCGATTTCGCTGCCAATATCAATCCACGAGAACCATATACATCAATGATCATAGCTCATGATTGCCGTCTAATCATGGGTCCAGCGCGCGACGGTGAGCTATATAGCGTTGTTGGATTGGTACCAGACGAAAAGATGGAAGAGGAACCTAATAGCGCGCAGTCCTGGGTTAGGGAGGGCGACCGAGACAAGATGCTTGACACCTTCCGTGGTTTCCCACAGTGGACTAAAGACATGTTGAAGCTCGCCAGCAGCATTGGGCTGTGGCAGCTGCGCGATCTTGATCCACTCAATACTTGGACGCGTGGACGAGTTATCCTAATTGGAGATGCTGCACATGCGATGCTTCCAACACAGGGACAGGGGCTAGTCAAGCCATAGAAGACGCAGAAGCACTTGGTGCTTTCTTTAGTGACATTGATGGCCAACCAACTGCTCAAGAAGTCATGGCAATCCTCGACCAGGTGTTCAGGTCCCGTTTTGATCGCGCAACTCTTATTCAGTCCATCAGTCGCGATTCAGGAAAGCCGGCAGCGGAGCAGGGAAGCAAAGTGGTCAAGATGCGACCAGACGAGTTCATGGACTACAACTGTACGTACCAAGGTGCGAGAGAATGGCTACAACAACAAACGGGTACGGCCTCGGGATGCCACCGAACAAGGATCGCCAGAATAGAGGGCTATTTGTAGATAAACAGCAAACAGCTTCAGCAAAATGCAGCTAGTTTGTTAACCTTGAATATGATGCCAATTTGTGTTGAATGTTGTCAAACGCTATTCGGAAAGTGGGGGTGCAGTGGCTAGGTAAGGTTCGGGAGTTTAGCGGCTTCCTTTAGGCTCATGTACCCCAGACTTTTCCCACTTGTGCCGTTCATCCAAACGTCTTCCTTTGAAATGTCGGAACTAAACGAAGTAGCGAATGCCAGGCCATCAAAACGTCAGCGACTGTCTTCTGATGAGGGCGACAAGCAGATGCTGCAGTGCCAGGTGTGCAATCGATCGTACGAACGCATCGACCACTTAAATCGACACCTCGATTCGCGTAAGCACGTGCGCTGCACTGCGCTCAAGACATCTGCTGAGTCGCTTTTTAGATCGAAATGAACGATCATTTCGTTGTGATGATTGTCCTGCCGCTTTTAATCGAAGGTTAGTGTCACTCTCCTGGTTCATTGCAGTGACCAAACGCAAGGGTTCAAGCTTCTAGCATCGCCCCCATTCGGTCGCTTTGAAACTTTTCGTTCCATCTAATAAAAAAAAGCTTGTCGAAAGTGCTAGCTAATATTTACCAGAGATCTCCTTTTAAGACATCAAGCTACGCACGCAAAGAATGCAGCCGAAGGCCAGGCGGGCCCAAACCGCACAGCCGAGAGGGCAACTAAAGCATGCAACCCTTGCGTGTTATCAAAGGTCAAATGCGACAACTGTAGGCCGTGTAAAAGATGCAGCAAGAAGAACTTAGATTGTACAACACGGCTAGCTACCCGCACCGCCTCCTCTGTCCCTCCGAACGGAGAGAGCCAGCCAGTGATAGAATTCACCCCACCCCCGGAGCAAAGCCTGTCAGATGCCATGAACCATACCGAAAGCGGTCTTAACTTGCTCCAAAACGACGATGCAATGAGCAATACCGTATCCAACGCACATGTTCTCTTGGACCTATACAATGTTGCCAGTAATCAACAACACACCGGTCTCAATTTTTTCGAACAGATTATGGTACCTGAACCAGATTTTCTCAGCTCTGATTATTTGCAGCCTCCTCTTGACCTCGCTTCATGGATGCCCGAGGTTGATTGGTTTGGTCAGACTGATATCTTTGGAAATGATTTTACCCCAACTATCAACCAAACCTTCGAGACACCACATTCAGAGTCAGACGCATCAGCCCAAGTTCAACAAGAATCAGGCGCAGGTATTAGCCAGAGCCGCAATGGCCATGAAGCTGTCAAGCGAAGACATGCAGTATTCAAGCAATCAGCATGGCTATGGTATCCAAAACACAACCAGCGTGCATTTGGTGATGACGAAACCATTGCTTTTGATGAGCGAAACGTCGATCTAGCTTCTTCTCCACACCCACCATATTCGTCTAATGTCATAATTCCTGATCAGCTACAGCAGCCAGCGCGTGATCGTATCTTCCAACTTGTAACAAAGACCGCCAGAAGCCAGATATCGATACCAACGTTTCCATCAGCAGACTGCCTCGATAAACTGATGAAAGTTGGTATTGCAAAAAGGGTTGAGACTGACGCCTGGATACATCCCTATACCTTTGATAGCGATAAATCTCGGCCCGAGTTCTTAGCAGCCTTGGTCGCTGCTGGATGTATATGTTTCGGCATACCATCGGTCAACAAAACAGGTCTGGTACTTCAGGAGATTGTCAGGGTGGCTCTAAGCTCACTTGTTGAGCAAGACAATAGTGTTATGAGAGATCTACAGTACCTGCAAGCATCAATGATCTGGCTAGATATTGGAGCATTTTGCGGCTTCAGGAGGAAGATGGAAATTGCAGAAAGTAGTTTGCAAGCACTTGTTACTGCTCTCCGTCGCGCTGGAAGACTCGACTACGTGCGCTACCCATTAATCACACCAAACGCTGAAGACGGCGAGGAAGCTCTCGATACTAAATGGAGGCAATGGGTCGAGCTTGAGTCCTACAAAAGGCTTGTGTATCATCTTTTCGAACACGATATCAATATGACTATTGTCAAGCAGAGACAACCACTCATATCATACGCCGAGGTCACGGTTTTCCTCCCAGCTTCGAAGCTGTTATGGCTCGCGCCATCAGCTGAAGTCTGGAGAGCAAGCTTCTTAGGCTTGAACTTGAACCTAAGCCACAGTGACACTCGCCCTTCATTACGGTCAACGCTCCAAAGCGAAGGCGCAGTTCTCTCATTGCACACATACATAGACACCCAATTCGCCCGCTCAGCCTACCTCCACGGCATCGCCGCCCAAGTCTGGGAACACTTCCAACAAGCCACAGTCCTCCAAGATTCCAACGACCCCTCCTCGCAACTCTGGTCCCGCGCCCGCCACCAAAAGCTCTACCTCTGTCTCCAAAACGCCGGCATCTCCCTCGACACCGCGCCAGCAATCACATGTGTCCTCCACCAATTCCTCCAAATGCTCCTGCACATCAATCTCGACGACGTCGTGCGCTTTGCAGGGAAATGCGGCGAAGAAGCAGCACATAAAGCATACGTTGCACTTCAACCGTGGAGCCGGACGAAAGAGGCTCGCATCGCTATTAGCCATGCGGGACAGGTTCTCCAGGTCGCGAGAGCTATCCCACCGTATGAGAACCGCGGGCAGGATTCCTTCATGATTTACCATGCGACAATGGTGTTGTGGACGTACAGCATGATGGTTAGCGATCGCGAGCGAAAGACGCGCGCAAATACGCCGATTGACACTCCACATCCATCTACGCGAGACCACCCACATATGTTTTTCTTGGACGAGCCGCTGTCGTCTAATCAGAGTGATGTGGACGCTTTTATCCTGTTGGAGCGCGGCACGCCTTGTCTCCGCATGCCCCGCATGGGTGCAAACATGTTGGCGCCAACGCCGGGGCAGTATGAGATTTGCACCCTGAGGCACCCTGCAGACGTTATGAAGGTGGGCGTGCAGTTGCTTGATGGGACGCATTTGGATGTTGATAGGGGGAGTGGGCCGCCGCTGTTACGGGCTCTATGTGGGATATTGGAGGAGTTGGGTAGGCTTAGCTAGTGTACATATTACTGTTTGAGAGGCAACGCTTCTACATGACATCGATTGATGTTCAAACACACATATTGTTCTGTTGTGAGAAGAATGGAGCTCTTCGCTCGCTGATCGGAAACGCACTTTCGCCACCAACAACAAATATACGAAATAAAGTAGTTTTTCCAAGAGGATGAGATTGCATTTCTGACAGAGGTGTTGTCGAGGGACCCATTTCCCTCCATATGTTTACACTGCCATACTCCTGCCATTACCCCTTCCGCCCAAAGCTACCCTATCAACAAGGCGAAGGGACCGAGCACTCGGCACCGGCACAAGTACCATCTTACGATATTCTTGTCCCGTTCTATGTTCCGGTTCCCGTCCAGGTACTTATGCTACAGTCATTCTCATAACTAGGTGTGTGTTTTCAGCGTATTTCTCTCAGGGCATCCAAGTCGCTGAAGCTCTTGACCTCCCACTGTATATTTACCATTATCCCCTTCTACGCTGTGTAAGGGACTTCTTCTTCTCACATGCATGTCCCGCATTTTCCCTTGTCTACGCACTTGGAATCGATGGAGCATGGTGCTCATCATGGGAAAAGCCGAGAAAATTTGAAGAGCATGTGGAATGACTGTGAAAGTAAACTAGATGTTACTCGGTAGAATCACAACATTGTACATATGGAAAAATCGAGGCATGAGGGAGGGAAAAAAACATCACCCACTCTACGAAATACAAACACGATATACCACATCCTCTCATCTAAAAAACCACACGCAATTCACAACAAAGTAATAAATAGCAAAAATATATATGAAAGATGTTTTCCAATCCAATCCTATCCTATACTCATCCCAACCCACTCCCAAAAACGCCACGCAATGCTTCCTAGAAAGAAAAAACCCTCCAGTCCCCATCTCATCCACATCACAACTCCCTCACCCCCGCCGCCCCCCCATTCCCATTTCCATTCCCCCCCCTCCCCATCCGAAACCCCACCTCCGTCCTCCGATCATCCGTCAACCTCCCCCACTCCAGCAGTAATCGAAACATATAAACCTCCATATCCTCTTTGCGCAACACCTTCTCCGTCCAAACCTTGCCATCACGCGCAATCTTTTCCGCCCTCTTCACCTGGCCACCCATCATGCGTTTATTCCGCTCGTCCACGCCGTATCCACCGAAGAAGGCGAGGACGGAGAAGAGATCGTGGAGCCGGAGATCAATGGGGATGAAGTGTTTCCAAGCGGTGAGGCGGTTTTCGTGCCACTCACGGAAGAGGGCGGCTTTGAGGACGGCGGAGTTGGATTGAAGGAAGGGGATGAAGCGGGGGGAGAAGCCGGGCCCGTCGGCGTCGAAGAGGTAGCGATATTGCCAGTGTTGGCGGAGATCAATGTCGGTGCCGAACCAGAATTCTTTTTTTTGGTCGGTGCAGTCGGCGCCAGCGCAGCTGGAGATTTTGTCGACGAAGCGTGCGTCGGTTTTGGTGGCGAGGTAGCGTTTGATGTCCGAGGTGCGCTTGAGGGCGTATTCGAGGTTGGAGCTGTGGTCGCCTTTGGGTAGCATGATGGGGTGGCGCGAGGTTTGATTGTTGAGGAGGTGTACTAGGCGTTGGCGCAACATGCCTTTCCATGTCCCGGCTGTTGTTACGCCTTCTGAGGTAATGCCGCGCCAGAAGAACTTATCTTCTTTGTCTTGAAATCGGGGGTCGGGGTACTTTTCATCGAATTCGTATTTGGTTTTCTCCATGTAGTTCCAGGGCGAAGGGTATCGAATGTCAATGTATCCCGGTGCGCGGCTTTGGCTAAAGATAGGCACAACATCGTGGGTGCCCATCATGGTGGACGGGCTGAGATGCATACCGTGGAGGTTGGCAATATCGGGCTGGTGGCAGGGATCAGCTGACAAGGTCCAGTTGGACACAAAAGCACCCATGGAATGAGGTTCGATGCACCTCGAGCAAAAGGCCTTGGTATACCAATGGCGTTCCTTCCTTGCACGTGATTCTGCAGAACAAGCAATGGAGCCATATGTTTGGTAAGTGGGTGGGCGAGCGTCTTCGAAGAACTGAGGGTCAGTACGGACGTCCTCTATGGATGGCCATTTCTTTGCACGTTCTTCACTGAAATTTTGTGTTGGCTTCGAAGGATCTGGAACGGGATAGGGCTGCGGATTATCTAGTGCGTTTTGGAGATGGTCGTGCGGGACAGCTACTCGGCATTCGTCATGGAGATTCATGGCAAGATCCATATCAGGCAGAAACTCTGCGAATTGCTCAATCATAGTCACAGCACCGTCCATGACCCACTGATGCTCATCTGGCACTTCGGTCATCGCCTCAACTTTTCCATCTCTTATTCGAATACCACTAACATCAGTATTCGTAGCTAGAACAGTGACGGTACGCAATCGTAGATCATCCGGGTTGAACGAAGAAAACGGGGCCAGATCCTGTTCAATGTTGTCGTAGTCATCAATAACAATCGAATTCCGTGCGACCGCGAATTGATACCATTTGTCGAATTGCGGTGGAGGGTCTCTCTTATAGCGATGCCGATATTGGACTACAGCTTCGGCCAACGATTTACTTCGATGCGCCTGGGACTCCCACGTATCATGCTGAACAGCAGCCAGTTCGATCAAAGTTGCGATGGGATGATCTATAGTTGGTTGCTCGTGGCGATACACTACAACACCAATAGAAAAAGCGATGAGGAGAACGATGAAGGCAGCCGTTTGGTTCCTGCCAAGACGGACAGGAACTTTGGCGCGAATGCGGGTCTCGATATTGGTATCGGTGACGAGATGGAGGACGAGTGCAATGGTGAGCAAGGTGAAACACAGAACCAAGCTGACAGTAGGCTTTGGTGGGAAGGAATAGGACACGCCGGTCCCGAGGGCCCGCAAAAGGCCGATGTATGCAGATGAAAATGCAAAAATGAGCACCGCGCTCATAACGCCGTACATCCGAGCCTAGGTGGTTAGTTAGCGTGTGAGAGTGACAGGGGGGAAAGGGAGAGGACATACTGATTTTAGAAAACATAACGTCATAAAGGGTATCATCAACGATAAACGCAAAAGGCCAAGTAGATATTCAGAAGGAAATGAGAGCATCCAAGTGCGGTGCTCGGGCATGATGGGGTACACGACCATGCCAGCTACAACAAGAACGAGAGACGATGCCTGCGCGTGTAAGTATTAGTGAGTCTGTGTGAGGAGTAATGGTAGAGAGGGGAATATCCTACGATCAAGGTCAAGCCAACCAAGAAGTGATTGGACGTGCCATCCTGAAGATGAATGGTCCAATCATCTACAGGCGAGACAGCATCGTCCACCAGACGATATATAGTCTGCACAACAAGACAATCTATCAGGAAGCCTACAAACTGGAGGGTTGGGATGGTAGTAGCAGCCGAGTTGGCAATGGGGCAGATGTATGTGGAGCGCAGGGTACTCGTTTTGACGATGACGAGAAAGCTGCTGATGGACAGCAACAAAGACGGAAGGATGTAGCGAGTGGAACCATGGTAGACAAAGTTGAAGAGACGGTCGAGGTGGGTGCGAGGGCGTGAGTCAGCACTCCAGGCGGGGTATTGGCGCTGACTGGGATGGCGAAGGCAGTGGTAGAGGGCGAGCACAAGAGGAAGGAACGGCTGGGGTTGATGGTATTAGTTCGCATACACACATATATATACAGGGGAGTAAACTAACCATGGCCGAGGGACCGCTGCATTCGACATCTTTTGTGACGCGGTAGAAGATGCCTATGCGACCACAGACGGCAAACAGTAGTACGGCCATGAGGGCGCCTACAGCCTTGACGCTCCATGCTCTTCGTCGCGTGGGGGCGCCTGCCTCGGTCCAAATCTCTTCGCCGGGCGGTCTACTCTGGCCGGCGCTCAGAGGGATGGCGATGTACCTGGTTGGTGGTATCGGCTGTGAGGATCGTCGGCCCCAGGCTTCAATTGCGACGATGGCGAGGCCGGTAAGCAGGAGGACAATAGCGGTTGTGTGCAGTGGCTTGTCCAGTGCAAAAGAGTAGTCGATGGGCGGGGCGGTGCTCAGGTAACCAGATGCTAGGACGAGGCCGCTGTTTACTGGTAGTTAGTCATGTTTCTGTGGTTGTATTATAGTAGATAGACAAGTCCATGTCCATGTCTGTGGTCCATCTTACCAGGGGAAGATGAGGGCCTTCCTGTCCATGACCGCCGCATTTCTCTTCGCCGGCTTCCTATGGCTGCGAGATGGCGCACCAATGGCAAGGGAACATGGCCAGGCCAAAGGTGGTGGAGAAGAGAGAAAGATGTAATGTGAGATGCAGTGCAGTGTAGTGCGTCCACAGTTCAGTCCCCCAGTTCAACTAACTCCAAACTCACCGACCGACCGACTTGCCAGGCACCCGCTACCGAGGGCCCTGCGTTCAAAGGGCTGTGCTGCCTGTGCGCTAACCACTCTGTTGGCCGCCGGGCGCACAGTGCGAAACATCAAAGAGACGCTGACGACACCTTTCCATCCATGACTATGACTTACCTATTACACGATTATAACGTATAGCACTACATGCAATATAATATAAAAGGAAACAAAGGTACACATAAATACATACATCCACTAGAACAAGCTTCCCCCATCCACCCTGCGCTTGCTCTCAATCCAGCCGCGATTTTCAGGAACGGCCACATGCCACACATGCCACACAACGGCTATCTCGGCAACCCCATGACAGCCGCCCATCCGCAAAAATAACACACACTTCAATCACTTCATCGTATCACATCTCTTGTCAAGGGAATGCTTACTTTTCATCACCAGCCAAGACTAGTCGATAGTTTCAAGCATGACCCGGCTGGGCAAGAAGAGTACGTGTCCACCCACTTTTTCAAAGTGTTCCTTTATCCTTTATCGTATCCAATACGGGGTAAGGCGAGGCGAGACGAGGCGAGGCTAGCACGCATTAGGAACTAATGGAACATGAAGTATCACGAGTCATTTCTGATATTCCTTCGCGCCCATCACCAAGAAAAAACCTGCCTACCTCAATCTAAAAGTAGGTCGCCTACTAATCAGCCCTATCAATCCCATCCGCCCAACTCGGCACAATCCCCTTGCAAACATCAACATACGCATCCCACCTCCTCATCATCTCCCTCTCCCCGCCCTGCTGCCCCTTACCCCCCCAATCCCAATCCCACTCATCACACACCCCACCCACCGTCCAAAACATCGTCCACTTGCCCCCCTCCAAATTCCACGTCCCCACCGCCCTCTCCTGATACCACCGATTAACCGGATTACTCGTCCGACTCCGCCACACCACACCCCCAGGAAAACACGTGCGCGTCAGCGCCGCCCACACAATATCCGACACACCCCCAGACCCCTGCGACGACGTGCGAACAGCGAATTTGTCGAGGTAGGGAACCCAGTAGGGCGAGTCGGGCGTGCTGGATGCAGAGGGGGGGATGTGTTGTTGTGTTGTGTGTAGGAGAGCGGATGGTGTTTCCCACGTACAGATTGCGCCGCCTTCGTAGTCGCCTGCGATGATTATGCCCGCTACGCGGCCGTGCACGCGAGCGAGGTATTCTTGCGCGTGCAGTTTTCTGCGGAAGGAGTCGTTTATTAGGGCTTCGAGTTTGGGGAAGTCGATGCGGGGGTCGGTGGCGAGGTTGATGCTTGGATGCGTTGGGGACGGGGGAAACCATGGGCCCGTTACGCGTGGATCAGGTATCATGGTTAGGGGGACACCTTTTTTGAGAAAGGTTGCTGGGTTGGGGGTTGTGGTGCCTAGGAAGCGGCTTGCGGGTGTAGTTGGGAGGGAGGATGAGATCATGGGTTTGTCGGTGAGTAGGTTGTGTAGTAGAGGGTTTTTTGATGGCGTGGTTCGGGCATCGTCTGGTATGGCTTTTGTTGCGGCTTCAGGGGGTGTGAGAATGAGGCCTGAAGAGGTAGGTGGTAGAAGTTTTAGAGCTCGCTGGACCACATTGAGATTCTTTAGATGTCTCGTAGGGGCTGAGTTATCAAGCTGTGGAACTGCTGCGCTGGGTAAGGACACGATCTCTTGCTCGACAAATCGTGATATTGGGTTGCCGCTTCCAAGCGACAAAGATGTGCTGTTGTCTACCTCATCCCGAGCTTCGACGGATAGTTGCTCAAGCTCTTGCTTGATATCGTGATATTCTGCCTCTAGGTTTACAAAGACGTGCGCACCGTCGGATCTGTTTTGGGACGGTATACCCCCAAGAGGATCAAGAATGATGACTCGATCTAAAATCAGTCTGTCCAGTCTCTCCGCATTGTTGCTGCCTCGAATACCTCGCTGTTTGCTCACGAACTCGCGAATCAGCGCAAGAAGCACAGCGTCAGCCTCAACTGACACCTTCTTGAACTCGTCGTCGTAGGCAAAGGGTAAAATGACGGGAATGACCCCGTCATGTATGGGCGGGTACAAGAGGAAGTTGTTCTTCACCGCAACGCTTTCCGAACCAGAAGACCCCAAGGCATGGTCCACGAGTAGGGCCCCAGGCTCGTTGTATTCTTCCAGCGCAGCAATAAACCGTGCACCCTGTTCCCTCAACATCGCCTCGTATACTGCGCCTAGATGTTGCGTATGTTGCGTTGTATGCTCCTTACAATCCAGAACCACGGCTGTACTCAATCCCAACTGTGCCATTTGGCTCAATGTCAGCGCAATGCCACCCAGAGTTCGATCATCCAAAGTCTGTGGCTGTCTCAGCTTGACCAATGCCAGATGCAATGGCTCATCCTTCTCTTCCTCGACATATTTTTCGTCCGGTAGTGGATCGCGTGTGAATACCGTAGGTTGATACAAGTTTCCCAAGTTAACACCCGTCCTCGTAATGCCCCATTCATGATGAACAGCTTCAGTGGTCGTCTGCTTCTTTTCTGGCGCTATAATTTCAGTGTGTTTCTTCACCTTCGGCGCATCGAATTGTTTCAAGAAGTTCCGCGCATCGCGTCTACCGAGGGATTCCTTGAGAAGACGAGTCAATTGCTCACGATCAGCTCGCTGACGCTCTTTCGCAGAACTCGACGCATTGGTGTATGCACGTGAAACATCTTGGCGCGGGGTGGTTGAAAGCTACCATGGTTTTGTTAGACCCATGTGAGTCAAGCCAGGTGATGGATATAATTACAGTCTTTGTAGCCCTCCCGAAACCCCTCGCGGGGGCTTTGCAACAAGTGAACATACTTCATGCTATCGTAACGCAGTTGAGAACGCTACCAAGCACATGATAGCACGCAGAAACTGTGGAGTGCTGTTATGCATGGAATAAATCTGCCATAGGATAAGCACATGTTTTTAGACGACATTGGAGCTAGCCGACATCGGCCTGGACTGTGTGATTCCTCGGCACGTTCAAAAAGCCGCAGTGAACAGTGATGACCTCTAACCACAAAAAAGAGCTTGATAATTAGAGAAGATCTAGAATGCGTTCTTCGAGATAATGACAGGCTCTCGATTTGTCTAGGATGACGCTGTTGCGACTCGGTTATGCCGATAGCCGTGAGAGCAAAACCCTAATTCCGCTGGTATCATAACGATGACAAAGCTCAGACGCGACCACCGGCAACTATAGACTGCATATAAAAGCATTTAGTGTCAACATCTATAATAGCAAGAGCAATACCTATTATTTTATACAATTCTCGGCCTCAAGATATCGACTACACTCAATATGGCACCGCAACTCGCCTTTTTAGGGCTTGGTAACATGGGAAGGGTAAGCAAAACCAACTCCAATACCCCCTCCATGAGCACCTAGCTAACTTTCTCAGGGCATGAGCAAGAACTTAATAGAAAAAGGAAATCTTGATAAACCACTTCTACTATGGAACCGGACGAAGCAGCGCGCTGATGACCTCGCAACCAACCTAGCATCCAAATTTGGACCTAACAAAACCAAAGTCGTCGACAACCTCCACGATGCCGCAAAAGAAGCAGATATAATCTTCATGTGCATGTCAGACGATGCCGCAGTAACCAGCGCCGTCAACACAATGCTCCAACAAGACGTCAAAGGCAAACTCTTCGTCGACTGCACAACCGTCCACCCCACCACCACCAACACCCTCGAAAAAACCATCACAGCCGCCGGCGCCGAATTCGTAGGCATGCCCGTCTTCGGCGCCCCAGCCATGGCCGACAACGGCCAACTCATCTGCGTCCTCGCCGGCGCCAAATCCTCCATCGACAAAGTAAAACCCTACACAACAAACGTGACCGGCCGCGCTATAATCGATTACTCAGACCAACCCGCCGGAAACGCAACACTCCTCAAAGTAATCGGAAACACCTTCATCCTCAACCTCGTCTCCCAACTTTCAGAAGCACACGTCCTCGCCGAGAAATCAGGTCTAGGCGTCGACAATCTGCACGCTTTCATTTCGACAATGTTTCCCGGGCCGTACACGGCGTACTCGCAGCGCATGTTGGATGGCGATTATTATCAGCGGGAGGAGCCGTTGTTTCATGTTGATCTTGCGAGGAAGGATGCTCGGCATGCGAGGGAGTTGGCGGATTCGAGTGGGGCGAGTGTGAGGATGTTGGGGGTGGGGCAGGAGCGGTTAGAGAGGTTGAGGGAGGAGATGAGTGAGAATGGGGATATTCCTGGGTTGTATGGGGTTGTGAGGAAGGAGAGTGGGTTGGAGTTTAAGAATAAGGGGTGAGGGGGGGTTCTGAGATAAATACCTTGGGGTAGTTTTACGAGCGTCGATTGTACTTTTTTAGAACCCTTAAGGGATGGGTCTCCTTCCACAGAGAAGACGAATTCAAATTCGATTTGTTCGGCGTCTGAAGGTTGGTTCTTTTGATCTGATTTGCAATACAAAGCAAAGCATAGAAAACGATGGACTATTTCACCAAAGTTTACTTCGTCTTGAATCCCTATCCGCGTATCTCTAAATAGTGTAGGCCAGTGGTGGGAGCTTCCAAAGGGTAAACTTAGACGACTACTACCCAGGTCATGTGATCCCTGCCTTCCTAGAGCTACACCAGAACTTATATTGCTTAGTTGACTAATCTTATCGAATCTCGAACCTTAGATTCGATACAGATTAAAGCAGATCTCTTCTGCATCATAGTAATCGACGATCATGAGAACGCTCTGCGCGTACCGTACTAGGGACCCCCGGAGTTCACAGCGATCCCCGCACAACCTATGTACTCGAAACCAAAACGTTCGGGTTTTCCCATCACTTGGATCTTGGATTTGCGATCTATCGGAGCCTCAACATGCCAAGGTCGAATGTTACAGGTCGTCTGCACAAGCGTTATGGCGTCGAGACTAAGCTAGTCCCAACTGCCTTGCGATCGTTTAGGCACCGCAATCTCTACACCAAAACATCAGTACAAAGTTTGGTACCCACTGCATATATTACCCCTCAACGAGGTTGGAAACGCCGATCCTTTCCTGTCACGACATCAACTCGTGATCATCGGCGTCATCTCCACCGAGTGCATCATCAGCCGGTACATGATGTTCCACCTCTCGACGCTCCTACCAGCGATGGTCCCCCGGCATTTTACCCCAGTTTTATCCTCCCCCGACTTCCTGACGTAGTTTAGACATTCTTGGGTTACAACGGCGGGTTAAACAAACGGCTGTGCGATTGGGCCTGTCAGCGCGCGTTCTTACTCTATTTGTTGTATACTGGTTAGTTCGCTAAAACGTAGCGCATGGGTACGGCGAGGAGGTACCTGATAGTACTTTACTGGGGGCCCGCGCACTTTTTTCTGTTTCTCGAGGAGTTGCGTTCCAAGAGAGTTGTTGCACGACGTTACCTACTCGGCCATATTGCCATATTTTGACCGATAGAGGGATACACGCCACTATCATCATGGGATTCTTCAAAAAACCCACACTGCGCAATCGGGACGATGAGCGCACGCGGGCTGCTGAGCTCACCTTGCGCGAGTCACTGTATCCACTGTTCCTCGTCACTATTCTCTTCTTTCTCTGGGTAAGAGGCGATCGTCCAAACTCTACGGTGTCACACTGACCGTAACGTAGGGCTTCTCCTATGGCCTCATTGACACACTCAACAAGCACTTCCAAGAGACCCTCGGCATTACCCGTTCCCGTTCTTCTGGCCTTCAAGCAGCTTACTTTGGTGCCTATCCACTTGCTTCTCTTGGCCATGCCAATTGGATTCTTCGCCATTGGGGTTACAAGGCATGTTTCATCTGGGGTCTGATCCTTTATGGAGTTGGCTCCCTAGTTGCCTGGCCATGTCTCGTCTATCGCTCCTTCGGTGGCTTTTGCGCTGCTATATTCATCATTGGTAACGGACTCGGAGCGCTTGAGACGGGAGCCAATCCCTACTTGGCCATTTGTGGTCCACCAAAATACTCAGAAATCAGAATCAACTTTGCACAAGCTTTCAATGGTATTGGAACGGTCGTCGCCCCTGTTCTAGGTTCCTACGTCTTCTTCAAGAATGTTGGTGACGACTCAAAATCGCTTCAGAACGTACAGTGGACATATCTTGCTATTGCGTGCTTTGTCTTCGCTTTAGCAGTTGTTTATTATTTCAGCCCGATTCCAGAAATCACAGGTATGAATTTGATCAACGTGTGGAAATAATAGGCTGACCCACGAGCAGATGCCGATATGGCTTTCCAGGCCGAAGTGACACACGCCGGAACAGACGTAAAGCCATTCAGCAAGCAATACCGCCTATTCCACGCCACATTTGCCCAATTTTGCTACACAGGTGCGCAAGTCGGCCTTGCTGGAGCCTTCATCAATTACGTCACCGAGACACGACGCACTCCCTCGGGACCGACAAGTTCAGCTGACGCTGCGAGGTTTCTTGCAGGCGCGCAAGGCACATTCACCGTTGGCCGCTTCGTTGGCAGTATAATGATGAAATACGTAAAACCACGATTGGTCTTCCTCCTTTTCATGAGCATGATCATCCTCTTCATGATTCCGACTATCACAGAGCGGGACAACACCGGCATGAGCATGCTATACATCGTTCTATTCTTCGAGTCCATCATTTTCCCAACCATCGTCGCCCTCGGCATGCGTGGTCTCGGAAAATACTCGAAACGAGGCTCTGGCTTCATCGTGGCCGGTGTTGCCGGAGGCGCTGTGGTACCTCCACTTCTCTTCGTCGCCTCCGATGCCCAAGGCGCGACCAACTACGAGACTGGGCATGCGCCCACGGCAACCGCAATGGTAGTTCCATTGATTTTCTTCGTCGCGGCATGGTCGTACCCAATCTGTGTCAATTTCGTGCCAGCGTATCGCAACGTGGCGGATAGCTTCTCCACTACTGAAATCGGAATTACTAATATTCATGCGGACGATTCCGAACACCAGAGTGGTGTTGTAGGCACTGAACATGGCAAGGAGGAGTCCCCTGCACGAACCGAAACTGTGGATGCGGAGAAGAAGATCTAAACTGGTGCATGGATCTAGGAATAGCTAGCTGAAGTGGGTGTTAGTGAAAACCATTGCATAATTACAATCGTAATTTTTAGTTTTGTCACCCCCACGCTCGGGCCACACCAAATATTTTGAACACTAAGAGCTACACCTTCTTCTAACCCACACAACAACATAAAAAAGAGGTATTTTGGTACAGAAATTTCGGGGAATCGAATACGCAAGGGTGAGTTATTAGAAGCGCAGCATAATTATAGTATAGGTATATTGGATAAGGGTGTAGCAAATAAGAAAGTAGTAGAGGTTCTGCGCTACTTAAAACGTACGGTACAATAGATTAAGTAATGCGTCTAAACTACCTATAGTATAGCTAGCTAACCTTGTATAGGCTACCTACGTATATTAAATAATAGAGATATTTAAAGGCTAGAATAGATAGTTAAAAAGTACCTAAAAATTAAGTATCTTCTACTTATAAAAGAGGCGGGACTATAGGATAAGGAGGCTACCTAACCTACTATTTCTTACTCTACTATACGCAACGTACTAGCTATAGAGGGTCTCTATAAGTTTTAAGTAAAGCGTAGACTAAAAATTACTAGAGAAATAGCTAAATTATACTTCTAGCTTATCGAGCGTCTAGAGGGGTAGGAGTAGGAGAAGGAGACTCTTATATTTAGTAATAAGTATAGTATTACTTGTAGATCTAGCTATAATATAGAGTAGGTATAGTACCTCCCCTTATAAAAATAGAGCTATAAGATAGTAGAGGAGGCGCCTATTAGTAAGTTACCTACTTATATAGTATAGGGGGCTATCTAGCTTATAGAGGAGGGGAGGTATAGAAGAGTTAGCTTATAGTTATAATCTAGGACCTATAAAGCCTAGGTAAAGGCTATACCTTATAGAGCTATATAAAAGTACTCTAGTAAGGCCTCTAGCTAGTATATAGTCCTAAGAAGTTATATATATAGGATAACTATAAGGTAGTAACTAGAAGATAATAGTACTTATCGTAGGTTACGATAGATAGTAAAGGGGTAATAGTTATCTCTAGAAAGAGAGTTAATTAATAAAATAATACTTACTAAACTATCTTTATAAGAGGGGCGCCCTTTATATATAGACGTAGCGTAGTCCCTTCTTAGGGGCTTAGTATTACTACCTAAGTTATATAATATAGGGTCTCTTTATAGAGCCTCTATTATAGAGCCTCCCCTCCTAGCTAATATCCTTATTAGCTTCTATCGCGATCTTATTAAAAACCCTTAAACTGTATAGGAAAAGGGAAAAGAGTACTCGCGTATATCGCGTACTATATACGTATCTTATATACTTATTATAGTTATTACGCTTGCGTTAAGGTTAATTACCTATTTACCTAATAATAAAGTAAAGAACTATTACTATATAATAGCGAATTGTTTATATACTGCGCGCGTTACTACCTAGCGCGATATTAATAGGAGAGTTTCCTATAATAAGGATTTTATTATTACTCTACTCTATTACCTTATACACGTATAATACGTAAAACGCATATATAACGCCTACGATAAACTTAATACTATAGTCTTCTATCTACGCCCTAAGTTTATTAAGAAGAGTAATTTACGTAATATAACGCCCTTTAAGTAGAGTAATCTAGCTAAGCGCGCTAATAGCGTAGTAGCTTACGCGACTTATATGCGCTACGCCTAAGGTATTACTAACTAGAAGAATATCTGCGATAAGCCTAATAATCGCCGCTATAGTTATTATTCTAACTATAATCGTAGGGGCTACTCCCTAGTAAGTTCTTTTTATAGCGTACTCTAGGAGTTATACTCTAACTAATATAAATAGGTTCCTTTAGAGCTTAATAGCTATATTAATCGCTTATACTAGTTACGCGCTACGTATAGCGTTACTATTATAAATACTACTAATTATAAGAGCGACGCTCTAGTATATATAACTAGCGTTAAGCTTGCGCGTATATAGTATACCTTTAACTTAGAGCTATTAAATAAGAAGCGCTTTACTACTTAGGGTAGTACTCCCTTAGGAGTAGCTACCTAAACTCCTACTACTATGCCTTAGTTTCTAGGGCTAATCCTTATAGAGTAGAGGAACTTAGTAGCTACTATCTATAATCTTATTACTATCGTAGGCCGTGTAGTAAGTTCGCGTATATTGTATATATATAGCGCATACTAATACCTTCTAGGTTATACTACCTACTAATAATAACGATGATAATAATAATAATAATTAGCCTAGTTAAGAGGTAAATCTAGAAAATAAGGGGGATAGAGAGAATAGTAGGGATAGAGATATAGTAATAGATAGTAAGAATGCTAGTAGAGAGTAGGTAGAGCTTAAGTAGAGTAAGGAGAGTAAGGATAGTAATAAGAATTAGGTTAGAGTAATTAGTAGCGTAGTTCTTTAATATATAGATACCTAGCCTTTAGCTACCTAATTAACTTTATTCCTTAAGTATATATTAACTATATAGGTTATACTCTTTTTACTCTCCTTACTTACTTCGCGCTTTAACTTGCCTTAAAATCTTTAATAAGTTCCTCTATATTTTTAAAGTCTTTTACTAGGGTCTATATATCCTAGGACTTATTATAACCTTCCTATCTTAGAAGATATTTAAGTTACCCTTTTCTTCTACGTTTTTTAAGTATCTTTTCTACTTCCTATACCTCTTCTCCTTCCTCTATTACTTCTAAGGGTTAGGTATTATCTTTCCTACTAAATTAAGGCTTCTAGTATTTAAGGAGGGAAATATAGAATATATTATAAATATAATAATAAGGTAGTAGAGTTAGGTAGTATACCTACGTTCTAACTACGCTTTATACCCTAAATAGGCTAATAAACTTATTAGCTAGTTTCTTACTAGTTAGCT